>CAEGAD010055135.1:0-58288 GCA_903067055.1 Poeciliopsis paucimaculata
CAAACACTGAGAGGCACATCTCCATGGTTACAGAGCAGGTCACAAGGTCACATCCACTCATGTTGAATATTAAAGTTGGAACTGATTTATTTGAACCAATGCTTCTAAATGGAACTGGATGTAAAACATAAACTTGTGATCCACAAACTTGTGTTTGTGGATCACAAATTTTAATTTGTGGAATTAAAATTCCACAAATAGGTTCAAATATATATTTAACGAAAACATAAAGAGTAAAAGAACATTTGACATCTGGTCAAACATTTTCAAAATTTGAAACAAGATTCTGCAATGAAAATGACTCAATTTAAGATTTAAGGATATTTTATATCCTTAAACGGCTGCACAGTGGTGCAGTTGGTAGCCTTGCAGCAAGGAGGTCCTGGGTTCGATTCTCGGTTATCTCCTGGTACTCTGACTTTCTCCCACGGTCCAAAAACGTGACTGTCAGGTTAACTGGTCTCTCCAAATTCTCCTTAGGTGTGTGTGTGTGTGTGTGTGTGTGTGTGTGTGTGGTGTGTGTGTGTGTGTGTGGTTGTTTGTCCTGTCTGTCTCTGTGTTGCCCTGCGACAGACTGGTGACCTCTCCAGGGTGACCCCACCTGTCGCCCAGAACGTTAGTGGAGAAAGGCACCAGCAACTCCTGACCCCATTAGAGACAAAGGTGTTAGGAAATAGATGGATTATATCCTCAAACATTATGGCAGGAAACCAACCAACTTGATGTTTACTCATTCCTTGTAAGAAGAATCCTTAAATATTTTGCCAGAAATATGTGAGGAATTTAATGTTGGGTACAGAATGCATGAGGTTTCTCTCTAACTTATAAATGACATGTTCCTATATATATGTTGGTGTCTATGTGTCTGTGTGAGCCTCTATATATGTGGAGTAGAGATAATCCACATATATAGAGATTATTCACACTTAAATTACTGCTGAATATGTGAGTCAAGGTTTTTTCATATCCTTTTAACTGCCTTTACACGAGTATTACTTAGGAAAAACAGACAATCAGGAAGTCTGAATGTGACTAAAGACAGATTTGTTCAAACTAGTGTCACACCGACAGCGTCAACATTTCAAGGTTCCTCTCCTTTAGCTGGTCTTACCTGAGAAGTCCAGATCTGGAGTTAAAAAGAAGGAGATCCAGACGACATTCAGCAGAACCACACTGATCCAAACTACCTGCTGCATGATTTGATCTGCTGCTGATCTCTGACTTCACTCAGTCAGACTGTAAACATCATAGATTAGAGCTACAGGATGAACCACAACTTCATATGGTCATGATGGTTTCATGCCTCTGTGCATGGTGACCGTGTTTAGATACAACCACAAACCTAACAGGAGACATTCTGCATAACACAGAACGTGATTATGTGACACAACAGGCACAACTAATTGCAAACCAGATACATAGACTGCTGTTAACAACTTACTGAAGTTGAACTTTGGCCTCTGCTCTTCTGTCTCTCAGTGAGGTTTATCTAAAAAGCTTTAAGAAGGAACATCTGACAGGTTTCAGTGTGCCAGTTAGAAATCAGAGCTTTTTTTTTTTTTTTTTTGATAAATAATGCTGAAGAGCAGGACCAATCAGGATCAGCATTCGGCTGATTCTGATTGGCTGGCTGCATTACCGCCAAGGTAGATGTGGTAGAGAATGTGAGGAACAGATCGCTCAGATCTGTGTCCAGAAAATCTGAACTGATAAAGGAATTAGTCACAAGGAGATTTATTTGGGACAGGAAGCAGTTTCCTCATCTTACGGTCGAACCAACATGGTGTCATATTATTGACGCATCGCTGCATGAAACATTCTCTCATTGCTTTTTCTGAACCTTTGTGGAGCTGTGAGAAGCATCTGAACTGAAACACCTCTGCATCAGCGCAGTGTGTTCTCTGACCACAAACAAAACTGTCAGAAAAAAAATTCTCACGATTTCAGCAGGCTGAGTGAGAAAAATGATATCAGGTGATGTGGTCGAAATTCAAGTCAGGTCGAGTTTACCTGAACAGCACATTTCAGCAAGAAGGCAGATTAAAGTGAGTTACATGTTAAAAACCCAATAATCAATCAAAAAATGTGTATCGTAGTCATGGTAACTAATCTTGTTACAACCAGAGCTGTCGAATAAACGTGGACTAAAGTACCAAAGTTTCTCTCATTACTAGATATTATGAAGTCATTTATTATAAAACTAAGAATTTCAACACAAGAAGCTCCAGAAAACATAACAGAGTAAGACCTGGGTTAGACACTAACTTATAGACACAAGCTGCCCCCTGCTGGTAGAAAGACTTACTGCACTATTTGTGAAATGTTTCACAGTTCAGCTCAATTCAAGTGTTAAAATAAAAGTCAAACAAGAATAGAAGGATTTAAGCCTTCTTATGCACATGATTATGTTACACTGTGACAACATTAGATTAATGTATTATTCAGTGTTTAGTATTTCACCGCCAAGCAGCAGGAAACGGCTCATCATGAACTTGTTATGATCAGGTTGATTAGACGTGTCATTCTGGTCAACTGAACCAAACGTTTCCATCTGTTTCAGGTCTTCTGTCCCAGTTACTGCAGAAAAAAGTCACACGCGTCTGCAAAATTGCAAAAAAAGATGAAATCTGCAATGTTTGTGCGTTGAATCGAGCGTTGTCGGGTATTTAACGCCCCCACTGCTGCTGTTTTTGCCTCTGTTTTTACCAGTAGCTGTTAGTGATAGCAAATCCTTTGTGTGCGTTGATGCACCATGAGTCTGTCTATCTGTGTTAGGTTTGTGCATTTAGTGTCCCAGTTAAAAACCAGGGATTCTGCTTAGATTTCTCTGAAATTATTGCTACGAACTGTCACAAATCCTCAAGTTTATAACTCAAATGTTATCGCCGATGTTTTAAAACATGCAGTAGTAAAACAGTGACCTAAAAAACCTGGACATGACTCCTTAGTTTGTCTGAATTTCAGACCAATCTGTAAACTTCCTTTCTTTCTAAAATCTTAACGATAATGATTTTTTAAATTTTTTTTTTTATGATTTAAATAAAAACATTTTTAAATGAGAATGAAACAGGTGCTGTTTCAGAGATTTTAAACTCAGAAACAGCAAAAATGTCACTGCTTCAGCACCTCTTTCTTGCCTGGTACCACTGGGTCCGATTCCGGGACACTTTCTAGACACCACAGGCCGATTCATCTAAAGGCTTTGAGAAACTGTAACTTTGAAATGCGTCTCTATTTCAGCACAACCAAGTCAAATAATGACGTCATTAGCAGGACTCTGAGGAACGTAATTCATTCAGTCATTTGATTAATCTGATTGCATCAGGGACACATCTAAACGTTGCAGGAAGTTGAACTTGAGGACTGGAGTTGAAGACCCCCGGCATATTGTGATCGCAGGATTTCTCAGTGTTACCACCAAAAATAGACATCTGGGGGAATAAATGAATATAAAAACTCACCCAACAAGTAAAATAAAAAGTTTTTAATTCGATGATGTAGCCTACTGTTTGGCCCGACCGAGATGGGCCAAACAGTACATCATAGAGATCTGAAATTTATTACATAGACAGATCCTTCCAGATCAATAAAATGATTCTGTTGGAAGTATTTCCTCAAATGTAAAGAAAGGCGGCCATTTTGGGTCAACAAAAGTCATTTTTCATGTTTACTTCAAGCTTTACTGAAGTCCTCCGAGAGATTTTCAGCTGTTAGCTTTAGAAGTGCTCAGTGTGGAGAAAAGGGACGGAGGATGTAAAGGTTAAGTTCAAAACTTTTAAGGTTGGTGTAAATTGGTCAACTATGTTGTTTTAAATGAGGTATACAAATAAATTTGACCTTTACATTGACATTTTGATGCTAATTATGGAACTTTCATGCTTTATTTTTTTTATTTTTTTTTTTTTTTTACAACATTCCAGTACTCAAGTGTTTTGCCTCATGCAAGAGTTTGTAGTCAGTGTTAATGCAGAGTCAGGCCTCTGTAAAGTGCAGCTGCAGAGGAAGTTGAGGGAGACAGATATTTTAATGCTTTTTTATGTAGGTTATAAAAGTTAGAAAAAAAATGTATATGTGTGTGTGTATATAGTTTGACCTGGTTTGGTGGTTAAATATTGAGTATTAGTGAATGTGGAACAGCTTCTACAATTTTTAACAGGTTTAAAGTAAAGTACAAGCTGACTTTTTATCAGTAGGAAACTAAATGCTTTATTATATAGCGCCAAATATGAGGTTCCACCTTATTTCTGCAAAAAAGAAAAATTCTAAAGTGTTTTAAGTTTGATTCTTAAGGTCTATTTCTAGACTTCATTCACAATTAATTCCAGTCCATTCAGTTTATTTATTCTTAGCCAATTCACAACAAATGTCAAATCGATTTAATTCATATTCCGAAATATAAAATCAATTGAACCTCATTGATTTGATTTGATTGATTTTCACTCTGTCAGTACACACAGAGTGAAAATCAAACTGATTTTGTCAATTCTGTCCTAGTTACTAATAACTCTTTTTTCTTATTTGTTTGGCTTTAGGAAAAATCGTAAAATCCAACATGAAATCATGCAATAAATGGTAAACACAAAGATATAAGCACAAATATATACATGTCCTTTCAGTCTTGTGAAATTTGTTGCTATCTTATATTAGAATCATAGAAGTTTTGCATGTGTTAGAACATCTTGACTTCATGCATTTTGGTCTAACCGCCGCTGCATTTCCTCTGAAATCTTCCACTCCACATAATCAAGTGGAAAGTTTCACTGTCACAGAAGCATTCAGTCACTGTGTAACCACAAAAACCCAGACTTTTCTTAAAGCTCTGACAGATTTTTTTTTTTTTTTCATGTTTGGGTCTTGATAAAGTCAGCATCGGTCGGCTGTTTGTTCAAACCACCATCCTCTGTCATCACTAACAGAGGATCATCTGGTCATCATGAAGGCTGTTCACATCCTCCTGCTCTGCATGCTGGGAGCTGCTCTGCTGTCCTCAGTCCTCTGCAACAGTAAGTTCACCTGGAGACGACGTTTCTCTGATCAGCTGATGTCAGTCTGACGGTCTCATTTTCAGGTGGAAACACTCCGGTCGACTGCTGCTTTGAATTCTACAAAAACCGCATGAACAAAAATCTCATGTCTTCATATAACAAGACTGATCTCCGCTGTTCATTGAGGGGAATCGTGTAAGTACTGCAAGCTGGGGCTCCTGTCGTCCTCTGTGTGTTACACACATTCATTAATTCTGTTTTATTTGTGACTTTGTTTTACGTGAAGCTCCTTGGTGAGCTTTGTTTTACTTGTCTTCCTTTCCCTTTCAGTTTTACAACAAAAAGAGGACGCTCCATCTGTGTGGATGCCAAGGAGCTCTGGGTGAAGACGATTATGGACTTTCTGGATAAAAAGCCCCGTTAAAGGATCTCTATCAGATCATATGAAGGCCTATAAAATGCCTGTGGCAGAGTGATTGTAATTTTTGGCATTCGATTTTGGTCCAAGTAATCATTGTTTATGTTAGAATTTGTACAACACCTGCTATCCTACAGAATTGACTGCAGTGCTGTTTTTGATTGTTGTTTTTTTTTTCCCCCTTTTTTTTTGCTTTTCTATCCTATTTTTCTGTACTCAAACACAAAGTCTTCTGGATGTTTTCTTTGGTTGTTGCATGCTTTATTCTAAAATAAATGTAACTTTTGTCAAATGGTTCTGATTTTTTACTCTTAATAATGAAGCATTAAGCAAGGCAGGTTTAACAGCAACGTTGATTTATTGTAGTTATAGTTTTATTATCAACTTGCAACTTATTTAGGAAACCTGTACATAAAAAGCTTATCACTAAATTTTATTTCTGTGATTTTTGTATTTATTGATTTTTTAAAATGAACAGCCAGTCCCTGATTAGATTTTCTTAGTTAACTCTTACCAGCAGGGGGCGAAAATAATAAATTCTGCTCTTCTTAGAATTTCTTTAACTCTTGCTTAAAGATTGAAGATGTATTCAAACTTAAAAGATCATTGTACATGTTAGTTTTTACATTAGATTTTTAAAGTCAAAGGTAAAATCAACTGCATTTAGTTTTACACCATAATATACTGTTCCTATTTATTTTATCAAACACATGCATGTGTGAGAAATCCTCGATTCTCCTCCAACTCCTGATTTTCCCGCCCGTCGTTCCCTGCTGTAGCGAGTAACTGTGAAAGTGACAAACATACTGTGAGTTATTACGCTGCTGAAAGCTATCAGTGTAAAGCTTACATATATTAATGGTACAAAAACATCCATTCATAATATAAAAACAGTAATTTATCTCTTAAGTATCGTTAAGCCCATTAGTTATTAAGCGACGATCTAGCTGAGTAAACATGAAATATCTGCTCGATATTTTTAACATATCGCTTAATTTACCGAAATGCTCAGTGGTGTTCGGACATGTCCGCCTCCGCTTCCACCACCGGCTCGCCTCGCTCCACCAGCCGACAGGGGGCGCTGGCTCGATATCCCAGAGACGTCACTTTCAAACTCCCGCCGGTTTTCAGCAATGAGCTAAAAGCAGAAACAATTCAGTCAATACCTAATGTAAATGTCTGGTCATATTTTTATGCTATGGCCTACAGATAAATTGATTGAATCTTTGTTCAAAAAGTTATTGTTAGCAAAATACGTTAAAAGTTTTACCAATACATTTTTTTTTTAAATGGTTGATTAATGGTGTGAGTCAAATTAAAACACTAAACAAGAACGTTTTAAATAAAAGATTACAAGCCATCATAAATATGTAAAGAGGAAGAAGAGATACGGCTTGAATTCAATCATTCTCAGATTTCAAATTTATTCAGGTGTTTGTCTTGTCCGATGTTTAGATTTTGCAGTTTTACATCCAGGATCTGCAGGTCTAACGACAAACTGGAACAAACGACACAATGTTCTGCAAAGCTGCAGTGACCTCAACAAGCCGCTGTCAGCAACATTCAACATTGAACCCATTTCATGTGTGTGTGTTCAGTCAGGATAAACATTTCTGGGTACAACCACAAACCCAACAGGATACGTTCTGCTCGATGTGTAGCTTTGTGATGCAGCAGGGTTTGTTGCACCTCAAATTTCCTTAATAGGAAATTAATTGTATTCAGAGCGATGAAAAGAGGAGCAAACGTTCATGCACAGTTAGGACGATACAGTCACACATTTAGTTGAGGCTTAAGAAGAGGTAAACCTCACCACTCCTGTCAATATGAATTTTAATGGTATGAATTTATCCATATCAATGTTTTTGTAATGGACGTACTCTATATGTTCATCAGCTGTTCACATTCTTCTGATACTTTTAATATATTTTTTTATTTGCTTTTGTCATTTCTGTTTACTGATGTATTTTGTGTTATGGTGGCTGATGTAAATTGTGGAGAACTTCAGTCAAATGTTTATGTTTTCAAACCTGTTGTGCACAAATACATTTGACATTGACGTCCAGCTACTTATCCTGAAACCTTCATGTTCTTCAAGTTTTTTTAAATACTTCATTTGAAAGTAAACAAGTGTCTCATGTCTATATTTGTAATCAGTGTTTGCTAAAAGCTAATGCAGATATGCTGGCCTATACAAAATTCAGCGAAGGAGGAAGTTGGGGGGAATAAATTCTGTGTATTTTTTGTGGGTCATAAAACACATGTATGTATGTATGTATAGCTTGACTCGGTTTGGTGGTTAAAGACACCTAAAACAATCTGTCATGGTTCGGAAAGGTTGCGCAGTGACAACCCAACTGCAGAAAACATCTAGAAATGCTGAAGAAAAGTCACTTTGATGTAAAAAGTAGAATAAATCATCCTTATCTGCCAAGTTTGTACAAACAAACAAGGAATTTGAATGTTCCATATTTGTTGCTGTCATAGAAAACTTTCATCTTACGCTGCCGTTCGTGAACTCTGACTGTTAAATGTTCATCAGTTTGTATCCAGGATGTGTGGGGTCTGCAGAGATGTTAGCTACCATTTCCCTAACCCGAAACCTGAACACATCCTGGATGGAGGGAAGATCGGCCCTGATGCTCGTCTCTGGACAGTTCAGTTTTTCATCTGGATGTTCTTCTGAATGGTTCTGTGTGAAAAAGGCTGGTTCCTATGAACAGGAAGTGGCCCACAGCAGACACAGTGCGATCACTAACTGCTTCCCTCTTTCTTCAAGCCTGACACATTTTTTAATATTTTGATCTTGATAAAGGCAGCACTACAGCCTGCTGTTTATTTTTTAAAAGGCGCAGACCGTCTGCTGTATCATCGCTAACAGAGGAACATCTGTTGCCTCTTCGTCCTTCTTGTTCCTCATTAAATGTCATTCATCCTTTTGGAGCAGAAAAAAAACACACATCTATAGGTGAGACATTGGCTCAGATACACATCTGTCCTCTTGGACATGACTAGCATCACTATTAAGGCCTGTGCAGTTTTGAACACCTCTGCACGTCTATCCACACCTCAAGATGGGGATCCTCACTGAGATTGGTATTTCTGATTCAACCTTCTCAAACCCTGGTCTTGTTCTCTTTCAGGATGTGTCTGCCTCTTGTAACTGTGCAAATGGCTGAAATTATTTCTCTCTCTCTCCATCGAAGCTTGCAAACTCGCCTCAGGACAGTCATGACAATCTGTGTGGATTCATGTTCCACATTTGGAGTTGTGGGTTTACTTTGGGTGTTCTTTGGAACAGAAGATTCTGCTGTAAAAGATGCAGCAGGATCTGTACTTAAAGATGTACTTCCCATCTTCTGCTTGGACTCACTCCACTCAGCCCCTCTTGCTGATTTGTATGCTTTACAGTCTTCTGCCTCCACAGGTGAGAAGTGTCTATGGTATAGTGCAGGCCTCTCCAGTGTGGCCCTGATGATGCATGGTTTGCATGGTTTGTGTTAAGAAACCTTGTAAAGGAACAGGCCACGCCCTTTCGCTGCTGTTTGTGATGATGCAGCATTATCCTACTACACAACCTCTCCGCTGCTCTTTGTGAAGTCTTACAGCCTGTGAAAGCTGCACACCGACCCCTGCAGAGATCCGTCAGCACCGGCTGAGGCCTGCTGGCTTCACGGTGCTGAAGAAGCTCCATGGAGAACACTGGCGACTTGGCAAGGACTCTTCCAAGGGCTGTTTGTGACTCCGACTGCTGAAAGAACCAGCTGTGTTCACGAGTTCCTGATCCACCAGGAGAACCCCATCCAGACGTCAAACAGAACGTGTGGTAAAAACGTCACTTTAACGGTGTGTTCAAGTTCTGGGAACCTCTGAACCCAAAGAAAGACGGCATCCGGAGAAGATCCTGCCAGTCGCCTTTGACTCAGGCTAAAGCTCAAGAGGGATTGTCTACAGAAGCTCTTGTGCACATGCTTCATCAGCGTCATCCTCCTTCCATGAGGGTGGAGGTTGGTGCTGCCGCCGACATTCTCCACCTTTCAGAGAACAGACACGTCCAGGTTTCTGACAATGGAAAGAATTTGTCAGTGACTTTTCCACAGTTTTCAAGCCCAACCCCCTCAGTAACTTCTTTTATCTTAATCAAAAGAAGGGAATGTAACAGAAAGTCTTATGTTCCCCATCCTTCTTTTGCTTTACATTATCTGAATTGCCTTATCAGAAACAGGGAATAGCTCCTTGATGCTCGAGACCATACGTGTTACTTTCCTGACACAGAACTTAACAGGATCAGAGCTGTCCTCTTTAACATCAAACTCAATTCTGTTGACTTACCAAAACACACAAAAAGCTAAAGAACCCAACCTCAAATCATTACGTCAATAAAGGTTTGATCAAATTCCTTTCAGCCTTTTCCAGAGTTTTTCTTTTTTTTCTTTTGGAATCATAGAAGTTTTACACTTTATCTTTTTACTTCTTGCTGTTCAGGGGCAACTTTGGTCCAACCTCAGCAGCATTTCCTTTGCCATCTACTCTTTCTAATGAAGTGGAAAGTTTCACCGCCACAGCAGCATATCGTCATCATGTAACCACCAACACCTCCTCCTTCTTTTGACACCTTTTTAATATTTTGATATTTATAAAGGCAGCACCAGTCCGCTGTTTGTTCAAACCACCCAGAGGGTCTCTGTCATCACTAACAGAGGATCATCTGGTCATCATGAAGGCTGTTCACATCCTCCTGTTCTGCATGCTGGGAGCTGCTCTGCTGTCCTCAGTCCTCTGCAACAGTAAGTTCACCTGGAGTCGACGATTCTCTTCAATTCAGTCTTCTTTTCTGATTTTGATTTGCTTTCTTGAGCAACAACAATAAAAGAAATTCTGATTCTGACTCAGTTCAAATTCAAAGTTAGGGTTAGATCCCAAAGGGAAATTAAATGTTGTTGTAACTCATGTTCATTCAAAATTGTTCATTAACTAACGGGGTTGTTTCCAGATGGAAGTGCTCCCGACGACTGCTGCTTTGAATTCTTCAGAAACCCGGTGAACAAACTTCGAATCGCTTCGTATTACAGGACTGATTCTCGCTGCCCTATAAGTGGAGTTATGTAAGTACTGACAACTGGACTCTCTGAATGTGAATTATGCGGCTTTATTTTTGACTTTTCTTAGTTCCATTGAAATCAAAGTTCATTTATTATTTTTATTCATCTTTTGAGAAAATTTTTTTTTCTTTCAGCTTAATAGGAAAAAAAGGACGTCGCATCTGTGTGGATCCAAATGAGTCCTGGGTGAAAAATGTTATGAACCATCTGGACAAAAAGTCCTTTTAAAGTTGCTGCCATCTGTCCCAATAAAACTCATTCATCAAAGCAATAATGTTTTCAGTATTATAATTATTCTGTTTCGAATAATGAAAGATTTTGCCTTTAAATGTATCATTGTTGATGTTTTTATCATTTCTTTTGGAAGCTTTATACATTAACTATCCTACATCAGTGACTGGAAACATTCAGATTTATGTTGATTTGATTTTTTGATATGTAATTTAAATGATTTGTAATGTAACGTTTCTTGCATTTAGTGATGTTTTTGTCAATTCAATCACTGTAAATTGTTTTGTTGCTGCATTGTGCTCTAAAAAATAAACTCTTCTTACCTTCCATCTCTCTGCCACAATCTTTAACACCATTGGTTCTTCTTGCTGCTTCTATTGGCTTCTATTTCCTGGATCATTACAGCAGCAGCCCTGTAGAAATAACTTCTGGAGGAAATTATTATTGCCAGGAAAGACAGAAGTTGAACAATTTGACAAAAATAACAAGTAGCAAGTCAAGGCAAAACTTTCAAAACCATGAAGAGTTCTTGCAATTTGAATCTGAAAATTGCTATAAATTTAACATTTACTGAAAAATGTATAGTTTTATTGAAAACTGACCTGTCTCTTAAAAACTAAACAACATTTAGCAGAACAACAGCGACCTGAACAATGAACTGTGAGCTACAGTCGACATTAAAGCCATTTTGTGTGTGTGTGGGATGAGGTTGGGGGGGAGGGTGCGTTTGTTTCTAATACCTTGTGGTGACCATTTTCCTGACACATACTACATTGTGGGGACCGCTGCTCCTTGTGGGGACTGAAGCCTGATCTCCAGAAGGGAAAATGCTGTTTTTGAGTCAGGGGTCAGATTTAGGACTAAGGTGTGAATTGAGTTTTGGTTAGGGTTAGGTATGTAATGGTTAGGGTTTAGGCTGTAGAAATGAATGGAAGTCAATGGAAAGTCCCCGCAAAGATAGCCGTGCAAACATGTGTGCGTGTTTGCGTGTGTGTGCAGCAATGCTAAACATTTTTAGACCTCAAACCCACCAGGATACGTTCTGCTCAATGTGTGTCTATGTGACTCACCGGGGATATTTCTTCACTTCGACTCTCCTCAAAGGCAAATAAATAATATTCAGAGAGCAAAAACAAAAGTTTGTCTGCATTTAGGACAAACACACTTTTTAGAGCTGAATGATGATGATGATGATGATGATGATGATGATGATGATGATAAAGATGATGATTATGATGATGAAGCTGTTGAAGGACAGCAGCTCTGGAGGATCGGACCTGAGGCCACTGGTCCAATCCAGTCTTAAAACCATTAAGATTCGTCTGTCTTAATGGTTTTGTTTGTTTGGTTGTTTGTTTCCCTAAAGCTGGATGTAAAGTTGTCCAGTGCTCAATCACTCACCATGACAACCTAATGTACAGCTCTGGAACATATCAAGTCCACATAAAATGATCAGTTTCTCTGATATTAGTCTTTATAGGTATATGCTTAAATAACATGAACATTGTGTTTTTTTAAATTCTATGCACTACTGACAACATGTCTCTGAAATTCTAAACAAAAATGTAGCATTTATTATCAGAAAATGAGAAATGATGACAGTAACAAAAAAGGTGCAGTGCTTTCAGACCTCAAATAATGCAAAGAGATCGATTTGAGATTCATTTAGAAACAACAACACTGATGTTTTAGCTCAGGATGAGTTCAGAAACCAACATTAGGTAGAATAGCAGGAGTTTTTCTGGGGCTCTTCATTTTTTCTAGAGCTGCACAACACCGCCTGCATTTTATAACACGTTACTGGTTTTTATTGTACTGTACTGATGGTGTGTGTGATTTGGGAGTGATAGGTGCAACTTGAATTTCCCTATGTAGGTATTAATAAAGTATTGGTCTGTCCGTCTTTCTGTTTATCTATTTAGTAACAGGTATTTCAGTAAATGGCTGAAATTGGTTCAGTGTTATGAGGTTCATCACATTGAGTGGGAAGGTGATGTTGTTTGGTAACCCAGGAGTAAAAACATTCAAGTCACATGTCAGAGCTGGAAAACACCAACTGGTTCTGACTCAGATTTATTTAACTTGTTTATAAGTAAATGAATGTTCCTCTATTTAATTCAGATCTTTAAGTCTTAAATGAAACTTCTTGCAGAAACCTCATCTACTGATCTGATTTTCTAATTTTTTCATCTCGTCTTTCCAAAGAAGTTATTATAAGCCTGAGCAAAGTACAAATACTCCGCTAGAACAGATGAATACATGTTTTTTATTTTAGATGAAACAAACAGGTACAGCAGATCAATTTAGAAAACATCAAAAAACAAGATCAAATCTAAACTGGTTTCCAGTGAGGTTAACCCGTCAAGATAACAAAACCACTGAAACAGTCAGATAAATGACTCTGGTTGGAAACAAAAAGCTTTGAACAGGTTTATCAGAATAACATGCCGAGTCCTCAGAACGCCACAGATGTTCTCCAGCTTTCATGAGGGATGAAACAAAGCGAAGAAAGGTGAAAGGATGAGCAAGAGGTTCACTTCAAGTCCTTTTCATCCAGATGCCTCATCGTGTTTTCAACCCACTGAAGACTTGGATCCACGCAGATGTGACGCCGATTCTGTTCTGTGACCAAACTAAACAAAAAGTCAGGAGATTTGAAAAATACGAATACTGTCAACACTTCTTTGTACAAGGCCAAGGGTAATGTCGATATGAAACATCACTAGAAGTTTCAAGCATCATTGACATTATTCTTGTGATAATTTCCCTGACAGAGAATCCCTACCCATTTATCTTCTTAGGACTCGTTCAAATCTGACTGACATGAACCCAGTTTGGAGTTTGAATTACTCACATGACTGCAGGCATGGGACAGCGGTAATCAGTCAAGTAGTACGAGCGGAAGGCAGTTTTTCTAACCGGCCGTCGATACAATTTGAAGCAGCAGTCATCGGGTCCAATTCCATCTGAGAACAAGAAGATCGCATGAAACGAATCGTCTGGCAGCCTGAAGAAGCGGCTGTAGTCCGGCTGTAGTCTTACTGCTGCACTGGACTGAGGACAGCAGAGCGGCTCCCAGGATGCAGAGCAGGAAGACGTGTTCGGCCTTCATGGTGACCAGTTGTTCCTCCGGAGGTGATGATGATGATAATGAAGACTTACACCACGTCTGGGGGGCATCAAGGTTCAAAAAGGATAGGAGGAGGGACAAGGTGTCAGTGGGGTTAAAGTAGGAGGTTGTGTGGTTATGAAGAGACTGCATGTGAAACTTTCCACTCAGTTAGAAATGATGGAGGAGTGCAGAGGGAAAGCAGCCGCGGTTTGTCCAATTCTGTATCAAAAGTCTCGACCCGATTCCTGATCAGGTTTACTGAGAACCAATACGACTATTTCACAACAAAACATTAACTCAGTCTGAATCAACTTCATTGTCCTACTTTGTACACAGAGGCAACGAATTTCAGCAAAGTTTTACTTATAAAAACTATATTTCTACATTACTACTGGGCCCAACATGACTGAAAAACAAGGACTGAACTGCATTGTTCAAACCTGTTGTTGAACAATAATTCATCCCAGCATCGTTGATGATTTCGAGTCTTGACCAAACAGTCACAGATTATATTGGTGGTTGCAGATTTTCTTCCATTTGCATATGATCTCATTTGCTGTGGCTTCTTGGCGAATCTCTAAAGTCAAAAGTTTCTCTCTATCCAGTCTGTATCGGATGTCTTCACCACACATGGTTGTCTCTTTCTGTGGTTGCCTTGACCTTGAAATGAGATAACATAACCCAGTTTGAATTAAAACAGAACAGAAATTTCTGAGAGGTTCATCTACACAGGAATAACTTCCATATCTGAGGAAAATAAGGCTTTTTCACATAACTGATTTAAATAAGGGAAATGACCAAAATTATTCAGTTTTCATCCGTGATGCAGTCGTTCAGATTTCGGCTCCTGGTTTCGACGCCCAGAGCTTGATGCATATTTTCTATACATCTCAAGAGGAGCATTATAGTGAAAGCTGCGTTTGCTCCACTTGCGAAGGTAAATCTGTTGGGTTGTGATAAGAAAAGGTGCTTCAGCAACAGGGAGATCTGTGGCCGTTGTCAAGCAGAATCTGTTCATAGACCGAGGTTGGAGTTGATTCATCTAGGATTCTAGATGAATCCTACAAGCATCGTACCTGAGTTGGAGAGAAAAAGAACTGAACTGATATTAGTAAGAGAACATTTAAATACGCCACCCCCTCAGTCTGGAATGACTTTCAGTGAGTCTAAATTCATAGAGCAATTGACACTCAGTGAGCTGAAAGCACTGCTGAAAGAAGAAGAAGTTTGATGGTAATTTTTATTGGATTTTTTTACTTTATACTTTGATGCCTTTGAAATAGGATACGCCATCGTTGGGATGTGAATGGTGATGCTTGTAAAGGCTGCCATCATACCAGGTTGCTCTTGAAAATGAGATTGTGCATCTCATTTGTAAACATTCTGAAAACATCTCTAAAGTTTGTAGGAATATCAACATGAAATATCATGAAAAACTGCAACATCCTCAAAGCAAATTAAAGAATGAGATGAGAGTTGGTACAAATTACACAGAGACATATTACTAAATGCAAATTAACACATTGCCATGCATCAGTCCTAGAATGTGCAACAATCCATGACTTTTTTCTTTCTTGGTAAATTCCACTTGTCCTTCGTCGTTCTAGTGACTGCTTTAGGAAAATGTGACGGACTAGGCAAATGTTACCAAACCTACTATTCGTCCAGGTTTGTCTTGTTTTTAGGCAACACTTGCAATCTTGATGACAAGAACATTTTTATTAAGCAACCTGCTTAAGTTGAGCCCAACTTAGTGATCACTTAGTGATCCAAAGTCCTCTATGGAAACATAAAGGGTTCCATTTGAAAACCAAGAGTTTTTAGAAAAAGTGTTGTTGCACAGAAACCTCATTGGTTGGAGTTGAGAGTAAAGTTTCTACAGTAGGTGAAGGTTTGAGGAGCAGTCTACCATCTACAAGCACATTTTAGAGCAACTTCTGGTTTCTTCTGTTGACAAGCTATAGAGATGCTGATTGCATTTTCTAGTTAGGACTTGCTACCTATCATCCTATCAAAGGGACTAAAAGCTGGTTCAGTAACCATGGTGATACTGTTCTTGATTGGCCAGAAACTCTCATGACCTGAGTCCTGTAGAAAACCTTTGGCGGACTGTCAAAGATTATCTATAAACGAAGAGGAAGATGAGAAGCACCAACCCAACAATGCGAATGATCAACTTGGGCTTCCATTATACCGCAACAGAACCACAGGTTGATCTTTATAGTAACCAAAGTGTCAAAAAATATTTCTTTTCACAATCAAATTTTTTTTTTTATTTTTTTTTTACATGCATCTGTAGATTTAACAGACTCAAAAAAAAAAGTAGGAGGGTATGTACAGCTTTTTATTATGATAAAACTATAATTTACGTACATTTTCAAGTGAGATACAGTTGCATGACGACCCTCAGTCCTCAACGGTACACGGGTCTCGAGAAAAAGACCCAAAAGTGACGATATAAAATAAAAGCAACAAATCAACCTGATTACTGAGCCAAGGAAAATGACATTTCTGATTGAGTATTTTTGTATGTGTGTTTTAAGTGCTGTGGATTAAAGAAAGGACATGTAGTGTTGATTAATAACACCAGGTTTCAACTTTAATGTAACATGTTAGAAACCAACATCTTTGTGCAATTACCTTCTAACCACAAGCACACATTACAGAGAAAAGATCGGCACGGCAACGTCAGTGCGAACAACACGAAAACAAAAAGACGGAAACCCGTTTAACCGTGACCGATGACATGAAGTGATGATGCGAGGCACAACTCAATGCAAAGGTTGACATGTTTGTGCAAAAAGCTTTATTGCAGTCCTGTGTGGTTTTTTAAAAAACCACAGTGGAGGAGTTGAATGGTGGGTGGAGGGGAGGGGAGTGAGGTGCAGAAAGATGATGATGTGAAAGCAGAAAAGAAACAGAAAACCATCTGGAGACAGCCAAAAGATGTGTGAGAAGAATCCGACAAGTCAGAACCGATTTTTGGTTTCAAGTCATCTCAAGACTTCGGTGTACTTCGAGAGCGTGTTCCCACTTAGAGGAGATTTTCACAGAAAACAAAAGCAGCCTCACATAATAATAATAATAATAATAATAATACAAATCAGCAGCAAAAGAAGCTGCTGTTCACACACTAATTTTATCTCAGTTGACCTTCAGATCCAATCAGATTTCTATGCTTTCAACCTGATTAGATTAAAAATGCGGCTAAAAAAATATCAAGAAAAGTTTCAAGAAATACATGTTTAGTTGTTTTATGTGGAACCTTAAGGTGTTACTTTAACTTTACAGAAGTAAATGCAGGCGTCACCTGGTTGCGACGGGATGACACATTTACCACAGTGTGAATCCACTGTGAAGGCCACAGAAGTCTGACTGAAGCAGAGCCAATATCTGATCCCCAACATCCAAGACATTTACAGCCAGTTGTACTTTGGATGCATCCTGCTGCGCTCTGGAGCAGCAGAGTTGAAACCAGGAGCAGCTGTGTAGAGTCTTAACGTGTGTTTAGGTGATGGAAAGTTTCTGGTATTAAGGCAAGTGTGAATTTTTTAAAATTTACACTGTGAAAAAAAGTCTAATTTAATAAAGTTTCAGGCTACACCTTTCCCTCACTTTTAAAGACAAATTGGCTGACAATCTCTGGTTGTAACTGCAATCTAGGCCAGACTTTAAAAAGAGCCGATGTGGGCAGAAGACCAGGGCTCTGAGATGTGGGCGCAAAAACAAAAACACTTTCATATGTTTTGTTTGTATCTTTTGTATCTTTCACAAACATCATATTGTATATTAAGGTCATGGACTTAATTTTGCATGTATTGTTTATTTTCTATTAATTTAAACTTCTAGAATATTTGAAATGAATAATTTTGGGACCAAAATGGAGTCATCTGCAGACATACAACAGGACCTATTATGCTCTGTAATTTGCATGAGTTAGATTTTTTTTGCTTTGGCACCAAAACTGGCTCGAATCCTGGGGCCCTTGGACTTCTAAAACCGGCCCTGACTGCAATAATCTATTGTGTTATTTTACAGCAGGAGTAAATGTTGAAGCTTAACATTTCTCGTTTTTACTTGCATGCAGTGAGAAGCTTACAGTAGCCTACGTTTGTATGGGTTCTTCAAAATATATTGGAGCCTGTTCCAAAAGTGGGAGGAGCCTCCCCGATGCAACTTCTAGATCCAATATGGCTGCCTCAAGGAAGAAAGTGCTAAAGAAAAATGTAAGAAAAATAGTTTTCTGGGAAACTTCATTAATTCATGCATTCATGTTTAAAAATCAATGACATGTTGCAGCTTCAGTCATAAATTATACTTTATATTAAATCTCTTAAACAGTCACCATCAGCCCCCGATGACTCCTTCTTGAATTTACAGAATCAGCGAGACAGAACTTGAACATTCTGAACTGCTTGAGAATCCGGAGTTCATTTTACTATCACAGCTATCATCTGGACAAATTTTAATGCATTTTAACGAATAAAATATTTCTTCGATCACTTAGTAAATCAAGTAAACCGGTCCCGTCTTGACAGTAAAACGTAGTTACAAGTGTCGGTTTGTCTGATGCAACATGTTCACACACCTCTCACTTGCTGAGGAGGAACTTCTCCACAAGCCTTCATTTCATTTTTAAGTCTTGTCACATTTCTGATAAATATTAAATAACCGCACAAAAAGACTTCACACACCAGGACACTACAAAGCTGAAATGTACCACAAACACACTAAAAACATGAAAAAGAAATCAACATCTGCAGTGTTTAGACCAACTTTTTCACTTTTTTTTTTTTTAAGTTAACCCAGTTTCATTGATGCAAAAATAAAAATAATTTCCCAGGCAGCTTATATGACCTCAATGAAGAGTTTTCATTACCACCATGTTGTATAGAAGCTGCAGAGTCAGCATGTGATCGAGCTGCAGCTTCGTGGATTTTAACACGACAGAATGGAATGATTCAGAAAACAAGCCTGACTAAATAACACACACGCAAAACACACCATGAGGGAATGATAAATGTGCAAACAGAATCCACTGGCCACATTTTAAACAAGCATTTTGAAAGCAAAAGGTGGAAATTAAAAATGAGAGTGATGTTCCCTGACTGGTACACGTCTAGGAAAAAAAAGAAAAAGAAAAAAAAGGAGGTTTGTGGTTCTCGTCACGGTAACCAGAGGAAGAAAGAGACAAGACGAGTGGAACGCGGTTCAGGTAGCCGACAGCAGAAGACCCGGTGCCAGGTGGAGGGACTGGTGGAGTAACTTCAGTAGTGCCTCTGTGGTTTCTTCCCCCCACCTGAGGAGATCTGAGTCAGCCTGGTGTTCATGACAGTGGGAGTGCATACATTCTTCACCGTTTCCCAGCTACAGTTTCCAGTTCACTGCTGGGCTTCGTGTTGGGGAGTAAAACAGGAAAATAAGGCCTCGTATTCCTTTCACCTCCTGGTGCTTCCTGACCGGCAAACCCTCCTGGTGGATGCTGGTTTAGGGTCTGAGCGGCGACACGAAGGAGTGCTCCGACTCAGCAGCTACGGTAGTTCCCTCCCACCACAAGCTGATGGGAGGCGGGAGAGGAGAGGGTGTCTCTGTCTCTTTCAGGTGCAGGATGCCCTGAAAGCTGGAGGGGATTAGTGCGTGACCTTCCCTTTGACCTCAGCTCAGCGCCTCGGCTCCGGACAGCCTCGCTCCAGATTTCTTCTGCTCTGTCAGCGTCTGCAGGACCTGCGAGGATGGAAGGCAGCAGAGGCGCGTTTATACTCTCTCGCTTCTCACAGGCGGCATGAAAATAAAGCAGAAAATACAAAACTAAAAGCTTTCTCACACCTCAAATGTTTATAAAAATAATCACAGGAGTGAAACAGACAGGCACATGAATTAAGAGAGCATTCAGTTCAAGAACACTTTAACCCTAAGAAATTGAGGTCTCAAGGAAGGATCTCCTTCCTTGAGGGTCTCCTATAACAGTCTCTATTGCAGCGGCTCCGAAGAAGCCTCTGACTGAACACTTTAAAATCTGAAATGTATAAATGTGTGAAAAGTAGAGAGTGCAGCAAACAATAGAATTAATGATATGTTGGCATCAATATCGGTATCGGCCAACAATCATACAAGTATATGGGGGAGGGGAATTTGCAAAGATTTGTGGGTTTACTGATCCATCGAGAAAGCATCAGTGAGGTAGTATTTTTCATCATGTTGAAATGTCAGAAAATATAATACATATATCGGTAAATATTGGTTACCATCCATAGTGGTAATATTAGTATCAGATATTGATATCGGCCCAGATTTTTACATTAGTGCATCCCTAAACAGCTTAACATTCCAGCAGGATAACAATCTTGACCATACAACTACAGCTACAGTGGAATGGTTTAGTTTAAGGCATGTTCAAGTGCCAAAACGGCCCAGTCAAAGTCCAGATCAAAATTAAACAGGATGTGGCAAGACTTGAAATTGGTGTTCAAACATGACCTACATCCAGCCTGAGCTATTCTGGGCAGAAGACTGAGAAAAATCCTTATTCATTTTATCTTCACTGCTGAAAGACATGAACCCTGTAGGAGGTAGTAGAACTACTAGATTAGCCACACTTTTCAGATTTGCATTTAATTTTCCCTGCACATCAGTCATGTGGTACGTTGTGTTGGTGTATCGCATACATTAATGTTTAATGTAGTAAAAAAATAAAAATAAAAAAATAAAAAAAAGTCCGAAGAGAGTGAATCCTTTTGCAATGCACTGTAAAATAGACCCAGTGGACGAGCCAGTACCTGGGCCCACTTCCTGTTGCGGCTGGTCATGTGAACGGCTGCAATGTGCTGGAAGAGCTGCTCAGGGGGGATGAGGTCAGGCAGGCGGGTGAGGAACTGAGCCATGTGGATGAAGTCCATGGAGGTCAGGACGTCCTGGTAGAGGCGCAGCACGCCCAGCGCCGTGCGGAACAGAAACTCCTCGCCGTCCCTGCAGAACACGTCCCACACCCGGCACGCCAGGTCCAGTGGCAAAGACTTACTATACAGTGTGAAGATCCTAGGAGGAAAGGAAACAAAAGAAAGAAAGAGGAGGAAACAGCAAATGGCAGTCAAATTAAAACTGCATCTCTCTGCAAGCGACAACAAAGGCAGGCAATAGTTTATTTAGGAGTAATCAATTCATTTACATTCATAATATCAGTTCTACAGTCAGAATTAACTGGAAACTTTTAAACCAGGAGTGGTCAGAAAGAACTTAAACAGTGTAAAAAAATCATGACGTGAACTCACTCAAGACAGCTTTTTTTTTCCTGCACTAGTTTGGGAGTCTGAACACAAAGCCCTGTGGAACACATCTGACTCCCCTAACCATCGCCGATTAAGGAAAACAAACAATAGGAGCGATTTTTCTGGGGTGCAAGGTTTGTTTTGATCAATTGTTGACCTGATTGAACCTGTTACCAAACTGCAAAGATCCAATTATCTACGAGAGACTTTATCAGCAGGTGTTAGCAGTCATGTCTGAAACTGTCAACTTGTAACAAGTTTTCCTCATTAAGCATTTCCATTAGAAGTGTGAGCAAAATTAATGCTGAAAAAAGAAAACAACTTTGCAATAGCAGTGTTGTTGTACACAAACAGGGATAAATGAAGTGTTTCTATCGCAGTTTTGCAAAACGCCCGAATTTCAACACTGCTAAAAAAACAACAAAAAAAAACAAGCAAACAAACAAAACAAAAAAACTCATCCTGGCTCAAAAAACTTTTATTTTAAAAATGTGAATTCTTTGAAAACTGCCGTTGCTATTAAGCGCATTTGTTTTTGTAACTCCAATTTGCGCAATTCTATGCTCAATGCAAACACAGCCAAGGATGAAAACTCTGAGTTTGTGGTTTGACACCTCAGTGTGTCATATTGATGTAAAATACCTCATTAAACAAACAGTGTAATAAAAACTGTTCATTCCACTTCTCTAGAAGAGAAATGGAATAAAATGACCTATGACGTTATCGACCAACCTTATTTTACATTATTAATTACATTAAGAGAAGGGGATGCACATTTAAGCATGGTTAAAACTGTACCCTCTAATGGAAGTGAGATTATTGCAAGTGAGAGTGAACAGAATTTCCTGCAGTGGAGAGTACAGACCACCAACACAGACTGATGTGCAAACTGAGCCCATCTTGTTTTCTCAGAAACCCAGCTGAGGTTCTAAATGTGACCCGCAGGCAGCATGAAGTTCCCCTACAGCAACATGGAGCGCAAAGTTCACTCTGCATGCAGGTGGACACATTACCAGCTCCACATGCCGACTGACGGAGCAACTTTAAGATTTGGGTCAAAACTATCTAAAGCACCCAGTCAAGTTCAGAGTAGGTCAATTAAAAACAATAAAACATTTTTTAAAAAGCTATAGAAATGTGTAAAAGTGACAAACTCACCAGTCAATTAAATAAATATCAGGAGTCAAGCTGTTTTTCTTGAAATGTGCAAAGAGCTTTGGTAGATTTTCTTCAAAGAACACTTCAAACGCTGCAAAGTACGTCAACATCTGGAAACCATGAAAACAAACCAAACTGTTACCAAGAAAGCAACATTTAAGAGTCATTGCATAGGACAGAGTAGGGATGCACCAATCCACTTTATTCACTTCCAAAACTGATATCTGAAGTTTATCCAATACAGAGAAATAGTTGAATTGACTTAAACAGTCTCTCTTTTTTTTTTTTAAACACAGACATAAACATACTGAATAATTCATTTATTTGATAACTCTGCACCAGAACAGCACACTTAAATACATCAACAGCTTCACATGCTTGATCAAATGTAAAAATAACTTTAATTTATTCAATCAGTGCAATCACAACCATTGTAAAAAATAAAGAAACTGATAAAACAAAAATAGATTGACTACATTGGTCAAACATGGAAAAATAAACTGCAGAAAACTTTTCAAATGGTTCAGACAGAGCAATAAGGATTCCTGAATATTATGGAAAATAAATGATAAAACATTATGTCGCTCAGATCCAACCTTATGGTTCAGGAACATTGCCACCAATACGTAACATAGATTTTTTTCCCCCCAATATTGGGATAGATACAGATATTAATATCTGATGGGTAAATCCCTAAAATAAAGTCCCCTGCGTAGTTTTTGAGAAACCCTTTAGTTCCATTTCTTACCCAAACATTCAGAATAAATATGAAGTTTGTAAAGAGGCTCCCCACGTGTGATTTTTATGTATGTATGATGTGGTTTCTGAGTGTTAGCGTGTGTGTTTTACTAACAAGGCTGTGGTCGACTCGGAAGAAGGCCATCTGACAGGGCTTGTTGAGCAGGTTGGCGAAAGCTATGAAGGCGTCGGCTGTGTCCAGGTTGAGGATGAGCACGGCGGCGATGAACGACATCCCCTGCACCTGAGCACGACAGAGGCAGTAAGAAGAAATAATTTTAAAAAACACAGTTGTTAACACTGACAGCTACAAAGGCGAGCCGGAGTGATTTGTGTCTGAGTGACTCAGAGCACGGCCATGACTCAATACCTGAACTTTCACTCTGTCAATACAAGGAGCATTTATTGTTAACCAGACTGAAAACAGAGGAGATTCACATAAACTGAGGCTGATGCTCATAAACTGTATATGCAGTGGTGAGTGCACAAATGTGTGCAGAGATGGGTCGGGGTCAGCGCAGGAAGTCACAGTCATTTCTATAAAAGTGTATAAACAGCAGCGCGGGGCTGCGGTTGAACAGCAACAGAGCCGACATCACAGCTCACATGATTCAAAGAGCGCTCCGTGATGCTGTGGCTTTTTAATTTCACAGATCGATCCGCTAAAAAGCTCAAAAATAAAATTAATTGAACAATAAAGTTCTTTAGTTGTGTCAAAGTGTCTCATTTTATTTCGTTTACTCTCCTGAGCTCACACCCTTTTAGCTTACATTGAAGTTTGACAGAAGTAATTTTGCTATTTTGAGCTTTTAAAGTCAAAAATTTTATATAGTCTCTGCAGGTTTCAGCAACTCAAAATGAAAGACTTTTCAGGACCACTATGAATGAAATTTAAGACCTATTTCTCCACAGAAATGTGCAAACTTCATCCGGCAAGTTGGCAACAAATTTTAACCTTGACACAAAGAAGCTAGCTAGCTAGATAGAAAGGGTATGTTAGCAGGTGAGTTAGCAGTAGCCTCAACCGTCTGCAGTCAGTGCGCAAAGACAACATCTGAGTGCGACTCAAATATCAGTCTGATAGAAAAGTCCCAAAAGAAAAAAATAATATACAGAATAAACATGATAAAATAATCATAAGACGACAAAATTTAAGACATGTGATTGTCTTACTTTTTTAATGAAAATAAGACCCAATAAGGCCCTAATCTTAGATTAGAATTTAAAAGTTTATAAATTCATCTGTCTAAACTAATATGAACTCATAAAATGTAATGTAAACAATCAACTTGACACATCAAAGTTGATTTGATATCTGTTGAGACTTGTAAAAAAAAAAAAAAAAAAGACTTTTTAAGACATCCTGTAACATAATTTACTATAAAGGAATAAAAAAGATTAATTGATTTGACATTTTTCCCATCCTGCAGAGCTAGACTGTGTTTTTGTTCAATATTAATCAGAAACAATTCATTAAAACTTGTATTATTCACCAAAACTAAAACACTATCAGGATTAAACAGGGAACAAAAGAAAAAAATTTTCTTTACTGAACATTTATTTTTTTCTAACTCATTTTAATAATCACACCTACAGCGTATTTTATTGGTTTTGAATTTTTCGTACGCTGCTGAAACGCCAGAGTCAGAGCTGATATCGACTGCTCACCTTTCGTAGCCTGGACCCACTCAGCTTCTCCACAGCGCCCACTCAGGTGAAAATTACATCCGAGAAACTGACATCTACTTGCACCGCACTCTAACAGCTTAATGATAGCAAGCATGGGCGTTGGTGTTGTGTGGGAGGCTTGTGCTGTGCTATATTTACCTTTTTACGCTCCACAAGAATTCATGTGGTCAACAGCAGAAAGTCCATTTGATATTTTCCTACAGCGTTTCTGTGGTGTTAAATTGCAGGGTAAAATATTATGCTAATGCTACGATATTCTAAGAATGTTCCACTGCACTGTGACATAGTGGGTATTTCCCAAAGCTGGTAGAGAAGAGGGCAAACGACTGGAGAGAAAATAGCCTTAAGCGACACCTATAGAGACATATCGGATTGACTGTGACCGCGACAGACGTGAAGGTTGAAAATACAATTAGAAACAGTAACTGTACTCATACAGTTGCTTTATCAGATATTTCATAATGAAATATCTCAATTTAACCAAGTAGTGTGATGTAATTGAGAGTTATAATTTTGCGGTCGTCACATTTTGTTTTAATGACAACTTCATTTCAAAGCACTTTTAGTGGAATGGTTTCATCCATTGTGCCGATGCTGTAATTTTTACATAATTGACAGTCACTCTGCTTACTCTGTAACTTAGTTTATATACATTTTCTTTTACTTTAGATTATTTTTATATATGTGTGTGTGTGTATATATATATATATATATATATATATACACTGACACCGAAAATCAAAATTATTAGATTTTATTTTTAATTAACATTTTTTTTCTTCTCTTGTAAAGCATCAGTGTCAAAAAACGTGATAAAAAAATATGATGTATTATTTTCTGTGTACATTATTCTAGGGTATATACATAGTTAAATAGACTTGAGTCATTTCATATAAGAACGAGATCACATTTACCCAAACAGTGTGTTTAGTCATAAAAAGATGGGCATGATTTAAAAGTGGTTTCTAAGTATTAGTGTGACTATTATTGTCCCCTTGGATAAATTTTCATTAAAGTGATATGAAAAAAAAAATTTAAATCTTAAGATACAAACAGAGAAACACTACAGCACTGGCATAAAAACATAAATTAAAAAATTAAAAAAAGAGAAAAAGAAATAATCAAATATATGAAGTGACAGTATAAATATCAATACAAAACAAATACTAAATGACAAATAATCACATGTAAAGGTTTATCTGAATAAAGGTCTGGCCAATAAAAGAGCTTTCTATCCATTAGTCATTTTCTTAACGTAATCCACATATATATGGATGGTAAACAAGCGACTTGACAGAGATGAGATGTAATCTCACCACAGGATGTAGGGAAGTGTTTGGACGGACTTACATAGCCGACGTCTGGCCGGTAGCACGTGTATGCTCCCAGAATGCTGTGCAGCACGTCATAATAAGGCCCGCCCTGAATAGAGAACCAGTAAAGACAAAAGAACCAAGAATGAGCTTCTCTTTCCCTTAAACGGCTTTCAACATGGCTCAGCCGTTCAATTAGGTTCAACATGACTGCAGCTACACTCTGGATACAACCTTCATGAAGCTTCCTGTCACTCACCTGCTGGAAGATGCACAGTTGGGGGAAAGTTCTAGAGATGTCCAGCTTGATGAGCTCCAGGCTCGACTCGCGGTCCGAAGAATCTAAAACATCTTGAAGAAATCCCGTTGTGTCATGTGGGGGTTTTACTTGGATCAGAAATGAAAAACAAAGACATCCACATTTTGCGTTTAGCCTCTACCTTCGGTGTCAGTGGTGGGAACTGCTGTGCTTCTCCACTTCTCCTTCGCCCGGGCCAGACAAATGTTATACAGCTCTGCAGGGATGGCAGGTCAATCGATATGAGAGAGGAGAGGGCAAAGGTTAGCGACGTTGAGTGGAGTACAAGAGGAGAAGACAGAGAGGTGTTTACATTTCAGAACACATTCATCCTACTTGTTGCTGCCCTCTAGTGTTCAGATCCAAGTACTGAATTTAATGAGTGGAGCACCAGTGACCTCCATCATGTTCAACATTCACCTCTCATCAGCAGGTTTGTATTCCTACAGAAAGTATCTATAAACTGCCCAAAAAAGGCATTTAGAATAAAAGCTACTAGCTGAATATTGTGATAAAGGAAAACAATATTTTGGATTTTTCATGCATCCAATGAGCCTCTTCTATAGTCAGAGTTATAGTTGCAGAGGAACCTTTAACGCAGTTCTTTCAGAACGACATGGTGATAAAGGAGAGGTGTTATATTTTGAGCCGTCAAACTGCACATTTTTTCCATCCGTGGTAAGTATACTTGCACCAACAGTGCAGATCATTTTTCATACAGTCCACCAGCTGGTGGACTTTGAAAACAGTTAGCAAACTTAGCTTCCTCTAATTTAGTTTTACAGGATAAATTCTAAAACATTAATTTACATTAATTAATATTAATTTACTTGGCTGTTTTGTAAACATTCTCACACCCAATGGGTCTATAGGAACAGGATTATATAACGGCTTCTATATAGTTAACTCTTCTTACCTAGACTTCATTTAAATATCAATAAATTACTCAGCCAAAAAGGACACCGATTAGTGTTACTGCCTTTTTTAACCTTGAGATTTTAGATTTGTCTGCTTCATGTTCTCATGAACTCAACCAGTTAGAGGAGAGCTGGAAGAGGAAACGGGTTGGTGAGCTGAACTAGGACTCTGTAAATTGAAATTAAAACTGAAATTAACAACAAAAAAAGGATAATAAAAATAATAATAATGTACCATGTGTGATGTTCAGCTCGTTGCCCACAGCCAGGCTCCACACTTTCCCCCTGACACTTGGAGGGATGCCTTGCCACCAGAGGTCTCTCACTCGCCGGGAGGTACACCTGCAGACAGAAAAGAAAAACTCAGGCTGGTTTAGAACTTTTTTCTCTCTTTAAAGAATCCATTACTGATCAGTGCCACATGGGGGCGATAATGTCCAACTGCAGCCGCTACTGCCTCCACTGCCAGAGTAGGAAATAACAGGTAATCCCCAACACAATGTAACTGGCTACTACTTCCTGTTTAGATTTTCACAACTCCTTTAACTGTTCTGCATGAGTTTGGTTGTAGCAGTTAATGTGGGATTAAAACAACGTTTAGGACCATGAAGAGATTTTAGTTGGTCTAAACTAAGGCAGACCAACTAAGTATCCTATCCACCTTATTCCTGGGAGGCTTACTGGGGAAACGATTATGGGTATTTCACTGTAATTTGTAGGGTTTTTGCTAATCTATATTCATGATAGAAGTTACAGCTCTCTTTTCGGTTATAATGCAATATTCAGTTAAACTTGTTCACAGATACACTGTCTGCTGTCAGAGAGCTGCTCAGTACAGAGGTTCTCCGTTGCTAAGTGTCGCTGTAAATCAGCGGAGAAATGACCGCAGCTACTGCGCTCCAGACCGTAATATGGAGAATCTGCCCACTGAACCAAATCACATATTAACCTGTTATAAAGAGAAACTCGACACTGGAAAGTGTCTGCAATTTTGGAGCCGTTTGTGGCTGTAATAATCAAACCAAGTTTAATTTGTGGCAGCAACAGGTGTGTCTTGGACAGGCTCTCAAAACAAAAGCGGTAGTTTTCATCGCCTACCGACAAATAAGGAAACAAAAATAATTTCGCTAAAAATTCTAAACTTGAACAGAGAACCTAAAATGCTTTATGTGCTCATTTTATTGTGTGGATAGAAAGCCAAGGTAAGAAAACTCGCATCTGAATTTGAGGCAACTGAGTCAGTGAAGTAGCTAACTAAGCTAGTGCGGGTTATTTGCGGCCATTAGTTCAAGTCGCCATCCCTCCTCGCATTAGCTGTAGGTAGGGGTAAAACAATATCGCCACATGCAAGCTGTGATGGCTGGAGTTCCCACATATTTTACAGCCTAAAACCTCTGTGGAAAGCCGGTTAGCGAGTTGCTAACATGTAAACAAATGGCAGTTCCGGTTAGCAGCGGAAGTCGCGCCCAAAAATCACGCAAAGCCTCATGGGGGCTAGGCATAAAGTGGCTAGGTACATAAATAATTTCTGATCAACAAGTATTACTAGCGTCTCCAGTTTTGAGATTTCAGACGTGGCAAGTATGCTGGGAATGTCACCCAGGAATGTTTCAGTGAGAAATGTTTCTCTTCTTAAGCTGCTACTCCCACGAGCCTACCCTGGATAAGCTGAAGAAAATGGCTGGATGGATGAATAAATGGAAAAAATATAATCAAACAATATGTGCCGGGAAGAATTGAGAATGTTTAGAATTTATAAAATATTACAAAAATATGCTACAATAACCAATATTCATTGATTCAGTCTACTGTGATGTTGATTTATAGATCCATATAATGCTACAGCTCTGATAATTCTTCCATTTGGTTTTACATGCTTCATTTCTGTTTTTACAAAAACCAGATAGATATAGACAGAAGAAAAGTGTTATGGAATGTTAACTAATCTTTTCTCTCTTTTTTAACTCAAGTCAAACATATAAATTTTGCATTTATTTAATTTACTGTGCCACATATAAATGTGGCTTTTTTAAAATAAAGAGAAGAACGTGACTCACATTGTGCTCCAGTTGGGTAGGATCTCCTGGTTCCAGATCTGGGCCGCCGTGCCGATGCTCTCCTCCAGCTTACAGCGATCCTCCAGCTGCTTCTTCCTTTTCTGAGCTTCCTTCAGCTCTACAGAAGACAAATAGTGAATTTAATAATACAAAACAAAAAACAATATATGATGAGTTGATGTGGTTCAGTGAGGAGTGGAGCTCACCTCTCTTCTTGGCCTGTGCCACCATTTCCTCATACTGCTGTCGATGTTTCTGGGCCTCCTCTGCAGGTTTGGCAGGGAGATTACTGCAAAAACAAAGATGTGCGTGTGTGTGTCAGGGGAAATGAGTGAGCAGCTGTGTGTGTGTTTTCTGAGCTCTACCTGCATCATTTATGAGGAGCAAGCCTGTGGCCTAAAGAGGCACACCAGTCCTGTAGAGAAAACTCTCTACACTCCATCACAAGCTGTATGTAATCCACCAGCACATGTTTGGATCTGCTTGAAATTTTACTTTTTGTTTCCACAAAGTTTTTAATTTTTGGACCCAAGACTGATTTGTGATCTATTGCAATTAAAAAGGAATTGGATGAATATCCTGTTTCATTTCCTGTTTTTTCTCATATAGGAGACCCCACTGAGAGTTGAGAGGTCACAAATGCATTTTGTTTTGACAAATAATGTGTTTGTTTAGACTTCAGCCAATATAAAATACATACTGAGCATGTTTGGAATGTGGCACGTTTTAATATTTGAAACTTTACAAATTCAGCTATGCTTCACAAAGTAGTAACTGCAGGAAAAAAAAAAACTTTTATTGTTAAAGGATGTAGTTATAGAAATGTGATCACTTAAAGAAAACGTCTGCTCCCAGATAAACCTGATAGAGAAATGGGATGAATGTAAACACTGGTATTCTTGAATATAATCAAAACAAAAGCAGGTGGGAAAAAAACTCCTGGTATTTCAAGAGGAAATTTTGATTAATTAGTTGTGTTACAATAATAGAAATTAAGCAGCAGAGAAGAAAGAGGTCTAAGAAAACAAACAAACAAAGGAAAGGTGAAGCTTTTTTCTTTTAACACAGTGAGAGGTAAGTGGAAAAAACATAAAGCATTATATTAATGAAGACACTGGTAAGATGGAATGATGAGGAAACGTACGCAGGTCTGTCCTCCAGGATGAGCGCGGTGGTGGAGAGGGGCTCAAAGTCCAGGTTCTTCCTCACTCCCTGCCTGGGGGACGTCGGGTTGCCAGGTCCAGCTTTGCCACTCTTTGTTTCATATTCCTGAAGACATGGATGGAGAAAAATATATATATATAAAACAAAGTGATGACAGACAGCAATAGAGGTTAAATTATTTAGTTTGGGCAGCAGCTTTTACTGTCGGAGTGGTATCAATGTGTAGCATCAAGGAGAAAAATAAAATTAGAAACATTTCATTGAGGGTCTCCACTGGCTCAGAAAGTCATGTGGAAGGACAAACTAATGGGACTTAGTGAAGGACAGACAAAACTAGAAATATAAAAAAATAAACACATCAAGAGGACTTTGTTATGGACTGACTAATTTTCAGTTTGTCTTTAATTAGTCTGAAGCTGATTTAATGCTGGGTGTGACAGAGAGGGGGGAGGTCATATGATGTCATAGAGTAGCTTAACTCATGGCCAGCCATCAGCTGACTTTCACACTGTGTGCGGGCGCAGCTTTACGGAGCACACGGGTCAGAGGATGGCCCCTTTAGAAACACAGCGCAGACTTCCTGACTGATTACAAAGCAGCTAAAAATAGAACAAAAGCAGCATGGATGCACATCAAACTGAATCACAGACGTTTTCAGACATTAGCAACAGAGACGGAGGTCTGCCAGAACAGAGTTAATCAATGATCAGCACAGAAAATCCCAGGAAGGAAATCCATTTCCATTAGAATTTACATCTTACAAAGCTTAATGCTCTGCACCCATGTTCATGGAACATGGAGCCATATTCCATCAGTTTGGAATATGGCTGTATTAAAAAAAAGAATTATTGTTCATAAATATTCAAAAATGTTTAACAAATTGAACATTTTGGCACCATTTTTTTATATAGTGCTGTTACCACCTCTGGCATTCATGAGGTAAATTCTCTGTGAAATAAAACTCTTCTTCCCGCTGACTGCAGTACCTCATGAACTACAGGACAATGAGAAGCTTAAAAAAAACAAAGCTAATCGCAACAACTACCAGTAATCGAAAGCCAACTCAAAAAGATATTCAAATAAGAAACTCCCTGCAATGGTTACAAAAAAAAACCAGGAAAATAGCTAAAAGAACAAAAGTGATGTAATGGAGATAAAAGATAAAACAAGACAGCCAAAAGCATTTCCAAGAGTTCAAGGGATCAGAGGACAGCAGTTGATGCAGAACACAGGAAGCATTGTGGGTAATAACCGGGAGCACAGCAAGCAGATACGAAGCAACTGAAAGATTGCTCTAGCTCTGCTGGATGTGAATAAACTTTAGCATCCTACAGAAGACGAGCAGATTAACGATGCGATAAGGTGATAAGCTACTCGTTTCTTTGACTGTCCTAAAGGCAGCTGGTTCGTCTGAATCAGCTACAAAAATAAAAAAACTAATCCAAACCATTTCCTCTCTCTATCAACACATGAAAAGAAGAGAAATCCCTCAGAGCCGTCAGCTAGTTTACCGAGTTGTTGGATAATACTCGTATGTTATTGGATTTCTTTTTTAAATATTACCAGGAATCTGAACAGAACTGGAATTAGACTGTAAACCCATCTAGAATGGTATTAATGTCACAGTACTAAATACGGCATGACATTTCTCATTGCTGCGCTCTACCATTAGCTATACTTAAGACTATTATTCCAAAAGAATAATAGTCTTAAGTTAGTTTTTCAGTTAGTTTTTGAACTGAGAACTTGCACAGTGGACTAATCAAAACCACATGTTGGTTTGGTTAACATGGTTACAAAAGCACTGAAAATGTCTACTTCAGGGTACAGCTAGCATCAGGGCTAAAGGACAGCCTTTTATTGAGCGTGGTCAATCTAGTTCAAACTCTTGTGAATAATTCTACATTGAACAGAGAATCCTGAATGTGCAGTTTGATATTTCTGAGACATTTACCTAAATTCTGAAAACACAAAAAGTTACATTTTTGATACTTTTGTTTCAATATTTTGCCTTCAATTTAAATGAGTATGAAAACCTCCATATATGGGCTATATTATTACTAGGGATGTATAATATATCAGCATTAACATCTGTATTGGCTGATTTTAATCTTTTAACGGACTGGAATTGGTTCAATAAATAAAACTGAGCCGGTATTTATTCCCATTATTGCTGTTTGTGTTTCAGGGAGAATCAATGTAGACGGTGTGGTAGAGTGTTGAAAGTTAAATATATAATATAATAATGCTATGGTAATCTGTCATAGTGGAAGTATAAATATCAGCCAAATTGTCCAATCGGTGCATTTCCAATTATTGTACAAAGATTCAATTATTTAGGGCACATATGGCCAATTGTAAAATTTTGAGTATTTGACAAAAACAATTGAATTTCTTGTTTTTGTGAACTCATGTAATGTCTGAAACAGACTGGTTCTATGTTTAATTTTTAAATAGTTTGAATAATGATACAAACACCACACAGTGAAAACAAATCTCATGTCAGATTAAGTAAATATTGTCAGTCTGTGTGGTTTAGTACAAAGCCAAAATGGATTTTGGTTTGTTCATTAATCAGTGTGAACCCTGGGAGCGGCTGCACTTGACTGAAACTGATTAGCCAGAGTTCTGCGCCACTGAAGGGGCTGGTTGCAGCAAAGAGAGGGAGTGAAGAAGGGAGGAAAGGGGGTAGAAGCTGCTAGTAGTATCTGTTCTGTTAAGAACATGATGTTAACGTGGGGAATGCAGGAAAGATGGAAGGATGTGTGAAATCTGTGTGTCAGATTGACAAATTAAACCACAACATAAATCAGAGACTAATGCTGTCACAGTACAGCAAATTCTGCTGTTGAAACAGCACTTAGCTGCTAATGAGTAAAACACAAGGCAGCTTACAGTATAAATCTGAAGACATTCATCTAAAATTAGGTTAAAGCCATAATTAGCAACATTTATGATATCTAGTTTTTTTTCTAAATTCACCCATTTTATAATTAATGAAGCCAAAACATCTGAATTATCCAGATCCTCTGGTTCATGTCGGATCCCATTCCCAAGACAGTGGATTTCTCAGCCTGCTCTGTGTGCTTTAGTTCTATAATACCAGTATGAGAGGCAACATCAATCAATAAAGGAATTACTTTATGATAGAAACCAGGCTAATTAAAGTCATTGGTGTTTTCCTGTGCTTCAGAAAAAGGATACGTCTACATTATTAGCCAGCTGTTCGTCTCACAGCAGAGAACCTGGCAGTGAGCCACTGCCTTTGGTTTCATGAAACACTGGAAAGCAGAACTGTGTGCGGGTGTGTGTGTGTGTGTGTTTCTCACACAGCTTGGCTCTGTGAGCAGCAGCTCTCCTCTGGAGCAGCAACCATATCCCGTGATAACCTGGCGCCACGGCAACATGCTTTGTCATGCTGCCCTTCAACTGAGGTCTCCAGTTTCCGGAAAGTGATGAAAGAGCTTCCGAGTGCCTGGCTGCACTGACTGACCGACTGACTGACTGACTGACTAGTGTTAAAGCTGGCAGCTAATAGCCATTACATCTAAATTCTTCATCTGACAAGTAGACTCATTTATAACTAGTCTTCTGTCATCATAACCTGCTGCCACACAAGGCAGGCAAGAGTTAGCAACATCACTTAAACGTATTTCTGGGGTTGTGCTTCCTTAGGCGTTGCCATATATTGTTTCTTTGGCATCAAATCGTCATGGAAACTCAGCCTCCTCACTAAATAATGTATACTGTCAGATTAAAAGCTACAGCAGCGACACGCCTCCTGGTTTCGTGACACCATTAAGTGGAATCTGCCTGAGGCTAGCTAGCAGAACACACTGCGGACAGGTCACTAGGCTTCATTTGGTTTAGCAGGCAGGAACTACAGGACGGTTTCCATGTTTAAATAGCCAAACAACATTTCAGAGTAAATTAAAAGCAGAGACTCGGACAGATGGAGAAATACAACCAGAGTTATCATTTGGACAGGGAGTCTGCAGGTTACAATAAGTCAAATGTAAGACATTTTAATGCCAAAGCAAATTAAATTGAATACCATAAAAAAATAAATAAAAAAAACAATACATGGGATGACTGAGGGATTCTGCTGGCTCATACGGGGTGGTACCAGTTAGCTCACAAGAATATATATATATATATATATATATATATATATATATATATATATATATATATAAGATATAATGTAAAGAGAGTTAGATTAATATAATAAGAGACATATTCTAAAAGCAAAACAAGGACATTTCTGTGTTTGAAAAGTTGAAAATCTTCTGAAAAAACTAAAATTTTGAGATTAATCTCAGAAATTTGAGGGAAAAAACTTTTTAACTTTTTGAGTAAATTTGACTCTTTTGAAACACAAAAAATTCAGTGTATTGAAACTCAGAAATTTCCAAGTTTTTTTTCTAGAGCGTTTCAGAGATTTTTTTCTGGCAGAAATGTACTTTTTATTTTTCTATCTGTCTATAATGGCCGTAAATATTACTTGACTAAATACGCAATCGTAAATATGACTCTTTACAACTGGAACTCGGCATGAGCTGGTACGAAATTCTGACGCCATGAGAACCTCGATGAACACTAGCAAGTGTCAAAAGTATTCGCACAAACGTGTAAAACAAAAAAAATAATAGTCAAGTGCTTCAAATTGAAAACAAAAGGACCAAATTTTTATGCTACTGCTAACATAGCACATTAGCAAAAGATGTGCACATTTGCAACATTAAATGTTTCCAAATTCTTTCTTGCACAGTAGTAGGTGGATTACTCTAAAAGAATTGTATAAAGGAACAGCTAGGTGACTTTGAAACCGTTTTTAAATTGGGTAGTAATTTATATTGTTACCAGATGGGTAAGAAGTACTAAGCTGTGAACGAGCTCTGATCAGTTACAATATAGATTTTTTACTTCACTTTTTAAAATAATACTTAAAATAGGAAAGTCTAAAGGTCTGTTTGAAATCTAAAGACACTCAGTGACTAATTCATCCAAACATCTGACTTTCCTGGACAGCAGTGCTGTTTACCAGATCAGTTAAAGCAAAAAGATAAAAATAATGAAATGACTTTAAAACGGATTCAATTATCCTCGGATGTAGAACGTAAACATGTAAAACAACTAATGTTATATGAATAACGACGGTAAATCAGCAGGCAGCTATTGATCTATTTGAGAACAGAAAGTGAACTCTCCCTTTAAAAGCCTGTCCTGACACTCAGAAGCTGCTCCATCATGAGCCCTTTGAGGCAGAAATTGATCGCGAGTTTGCGATCAATTTTTTTCTGACTACTTTCAGGTGAAAAAAGTAAATAAATAAAAAAAATCAAATCAATAGCACGCCAAATTTTACGCTACAATTAACCTGTGTTTGTTCACGCTATAAATGCATAACCCTTTTATATATTTGCAAACAAATGCATAAAAGTACTTGTCTTTGTCTTCAATGTGGTCAATTTCAGTAGTGGGCACGCTTCTGCAAATGCGCTAACGGCAAAGCTAATTTTAATTTGTTGCAGACTTGGCTTCCCCTACTTAGATACTAAAGATCTACTTTACTCGGCTGCTTTGTAAACTTTCAGTTGAATAAAGTTCAACATCTGTGTTCAGGCTTTAGTTATTGACTGTTATGTAATCTTCAAGTAGTGCCACATTTATATTCATGCTCTTATTTTGAAGCGGGTGAAGACCAGTAATGCAGCAGTTCCATTTCCTCTCCACACATTTTCCCTTTGCATAGAACACAAACATAATATCCAAGTGCATTATAGAACATGAAATGTCAAATTTAAATGGGAGCTTGTGGGTTACTGTTCTGAAAGAGCAGATTCAATTAGTATTTAAGTTAGCGCTTTAGCATTAGCTTCTGCGAAATACATATCAGTGTTAGCTTTAGTTTTATAACCCTAAAGTACTAATCATAAATATTAGACCTAGTAACTAAAATAAATTGAAATACCGACAAATATACACTGAAATAGTTAACAGTAATAAAATTAGAGTTCCAAAACAAAGCAACCAGATGGCACGGCACTATACATCATCGTCACCAAGGTAAAGATTTTCTGCATGGCTCACTCAGCGGTGAGTATGAGGGTTTCTGAAGTGCACACACTCAGGTCAACCACAAATAGAAAAGAGACAGCTAAATATTCATTGAAAAACATTTGCCATGGGGGACAAGTCAAAGTTAAAGAGACCAAACCAGTATGCGCACCCAAGTCATGCTTTTGTAGCATGTGGAGAATGTGGTTTGTATTGTCTTGAAAACTGGGTGTTAACATTTGTTTCATAAGCTGCTCTGAGGCTCTGGTCTGGGTAAACTCATCTGCATCAAGTGTGAAGAACCAGAACAATTTTCTTACTACTTGAAGTACACTGCAATCATTATTGTGGTTGCCAAACTTTCTCTTGATTTACAATTTTTCCCTCATTCGCAGAGATACCAATCACGGTTTAGCAACTGATTTTAAATTTTTTATAATCTTAGACATTTTCGCACAAATTTTAGCCAAATGGAATTTTTCTACATTAGTATTTAAAAAATTTCTTTGTAGCCTTTCTGCCATCAATTTTCTCCATTAATTTGAATAAACATCTTTAAAGCATACACAAATCGATGTCTTGTGTCAAATTGCTCATCTTTGAGCATGAAAAAGCCGGACACTAAATGCTGAGCAGCAGGCATGTCTCCATGGAAAGAATGCTCCTTTCAAAATAGCTGCAAACACCTTTTGTGATTCCCCTCACTTCATCTGTAAACATGTCATTAAATCGTAAAAAATAGCCAAGTCTCCAGTAACAACCTTCACACTGAAGAGTGCTGTTAATTGGCCTGATTTGGTCGAACTTAATATGGTGCATTAACTGAAGAGATTTTTGCGTTTCAGAACTATGATGTTGATAAAAAGTAGCAGTTTTCTCTAAATTTGTCATTTTAAGAGAAGATTCAATCTCTTTTCAAAAATATAGAGCCTAAACAATTATTTAATAATGATTTCATTTCCATATAATCCATTTCACCCACAGCTGAATTACAGTTTCCACTGAATGATTTTCCAACAGGGGTGCAATGACTTTAGCAAACAAGGAAGAGATCTCGGAGCATCTCAATGGACGGCTGAACAGCCAGTGGCATAAACACGGGGGTTTCATGCAGTCCATTTCACCCAAACATGGACTGAAAAGAGGAATTAAACAGTCATGGAAGCAACAGTTAAATGAGCCGCATCTCTTTAACTGCAGGAGGAAATCCTACGACTGCTTCAAAGAGAAAAGAGCTGGCAGTGGAACCCTGCTGCACGTGCTTTTGCTGCGCTGCTGAAAGCTTCGCGTCAGGATGAAAAAGCTCATTACTCCATCAACGCTACACATCTTTATCCATCTTGAAACGGAGAAGTTATCATCATCGCCTTCCGCTCACACAAAGCGGCGAGGCTATTATGTGAAACCGGAGCCATCCTCCTTCTGTACAGTCTCTTTTGTGTTGCAGCTAACCGATGTCCTCTGATTCAGCCAGACAAGGAGACGGTCACTCGGTGGGGGTCAGGAAAAGAAAAAAAAAAAGAAAAGCTCAGCGTCTACTTCACTCACCATGAACGCTGCGGTTCCTTGCAGATGGACAGTTCTCCGGTAGCCTAGCGTAGCATCACGGTTGCGCGGCAGGGCTCACTCCTGGTAACAGGACACCCGGGGCAGAGGGACAGGCAGGCTGCTGATGGGGGGACACACCCCGCATAGCAAAGGATGCAGCAGCAGGGGCATGACACCCTATGATCCACTCAACACCCCACTCTCTCCTTCACTCTCTCTCTCTCTCTCTGAGCAGTGACGCTGCGCTGATCCACTCTGCATCAGGTCTTTGGCTGCTGTGTGTGTGTCAGCAGAATCAGCCCTGCCTTGCGCCGTTGGTCTGCGTGTCTGCAATGAAACGTTCTGCACTCTTCTCATCTGTGGCAGTCCAGCTAATCAAGCCCAGAGTAACGGATCGGGTTTCACCTCAGCTCTCCCAGTCCGGTCGAGGCTGAATCAACACCGGCAGTCTCCTTATCTGCTGTCCTAGAAACATTGTCCCCAATGTTCTTGTTCTCAAGCAGAGAACAAAATGTGTTATTTTATGTTTGAAAGGGGCAACGTCATCTACTAATGTGCCATTTTATAGCTCAATAAAGTGACTTAAAAGACATTTTACTTCCAGATTTAATGCTTTGAAATTGCAAGAAACTTTTACTCTTTCTGAAACTTCTACTTCAGGAAGTCATCACAACGTCACCATTAGCCCTTTTAGCAATGTTTTTACCAGCGTTACACTGAGGAGTATCTCCTATAATGAGCTCACTATGTGTTACACCAGACATTTGCCAATTGCTGCTGGCTAGTCTGACGGAGCTGATTGGTGGGGTGGGGTGCTCTGTGAGGCAGAAGCTTTGAAGCTCAGAGGAGCTTCATCCGAGGAGGTGTAGTTAGGTCCGTCCAGGTGTTTTGCACAGCTGAATGGTTGCCATGGAGATTCAAGGATTTCTCAAACATTCATGAACGAAGGAAGCCAACACTCCAGGTAAGTTTTTGATAAGGAATAAAATTATAATATGATGGAAAGCTCAAAAGTCGATTTCACATGATACTGCCCCTTTAAAGACAAAACCATTGTCGGATATTTTCACTTGGTGTAAGACAAAGTATGGCCAGTAAAAACAAAAGAGTCGTTCATAGTTGTTGAATTAGAGCTTTGGCATTAAACAGAGTGCAATGAGTTTATCTTTAAAAACAGCCAGAGTTGCAGGACAGAAGCCTGAAATCTGAGCAGCATTAACCAATCTTGCAGTGGAGTGTAGGGTTACAACCAGAGATAAGATAGGAAGCACATGTGTCAGTGTGCAAAAGCCATATGTTTACACAGACAAAGGCCACTGTAAACCATTGAAAAGTAATATGAGAGGTGTTAAAAGCCAGTTTTGAAGATATTTTTTGTCATTTGCAATTTATTTTTAAGAGAAAAAAAAATAAAATTGGAAATTTGGTATAAAAGAAAAACAATCTGATTTTATTTTTTTAGTTATATTGCCCTTCCTGTAACATGACTTTATGTTAAAAAGTAAAAGTGATGTCTTTGCAAGGCATTGCAGGAATTAGTAAATGGGCTTTTCAGCCAGGACTGAAATACACAGCAATTGTTCCGCCTCTGGTGTCAGCTAGAGAACAAAACGAACGCAAAGCAAGTGGTTCTAAACCCTCTTAATTACACACTAATCCGTTTCTTTGGTGCATTTTACTTGTCAAGAGCTGCGCTTTAAACGGGCCTGAAACCATTTCCCATGTGATTAGCAGCAGTTCAGCCTCCCAACAGGAGACAGAGGCTTTCAGCTACACCTCAAAGAAACTTGGAACGGAGCGAAAATAAATACAACAGAGCTCTGGCACTAGTAGTATATGCTGCATTACAAACGGAGACGAAACAACAGCTCAGCTGGTGACTAGAATCAGCTGATTCTGAAGGAGACACGCTTAACCAGTCTAATTTGACATTTTTTCTTTTCTCCATCGTGAGACAACACAGCTAAGTGGCCGAGTTGCACTGCAAACAACCTGTCTTTGGCTGCGTTCACAGCCAGTCTTGATGGTTAACTGCAATTTGTTGCTGAAATCAATTTTTTTTTATATATATACCTGGTCTTTCATAATACTAAAATGCGATTGCAATCAGACTTCTGTGTGAACGATTTACAACCCCAAAGCGACCTGCATGCTGTTGTGGAAAAAAAAAAAAAAAAAAAAAAAACTTATATTTAAAAAAAATAAAAAGAAAATAAAAATAAATAAATTTTTTTATTNTCAGGTTTATTCATGTATTGTGCACAATACAGAGAGCTCATAAAACAATCAGTAATGAAGCAAGTCTGGATGCCAAGTTCCCCAAGCTTCCAAGCTCTGCCGGGCAGCTCTAACACATGAGTTTTATACCATGATAAGGAATTAATCACAAGGGACAAGACGATCTGGGGTCTGGTTTTGATGCAGTTGTGGAAAACAAGCTTTCAACATTGTACATGTAACCCAAATAGTTATTTTGGTTAGAGTTCACTAAGGTGTCATATGACCTGCCTAGCAGATGTGACCTTATTGTAATCTTTTCCATGACAATGCGCAGAAGAAGAACGTAGACGTCACACAGCAGTGCTCTGTTTATGGAAGTAAGAACGGATGCCGCCGTCTATGAATCGATCTTTAAAGTTGTTCAGCAATGGGAGCCAACAGTATTGTCACAAGATCATAAGACGAAGGAAGCTAAGAAAAAAAATATCTTTTCCGACCGGAGCCAGCACTTTCTCAACTTAATCCTCATTACCATCTGCCATGGTTGTTGCTTTTCTTCCTGCTCTGCCAGGAGCAGAGCAGGAAGACAAATGACAAATGACAAAGGACATTTGTCGAGTATCGGTGACATTCAGGTCGGAAGGACGCGACCTGGACGATCGGTCACATTTGAAACGTATGTGACCTGTGACGTGGGTCGCATTCGAAAAGAATCTGACCTGTGTTCAGGCTGTCATGTAAAGATCAGATACAGGTCGCATTAAGTGAAAAATAAATAAAAAAATAAATACATAAATCGGAATTGGATCACTTCAGACTGCAGTATGAACGCAGCCTCAAGTCCGACCATCAGTGGCCGTTTTGACTTGTTAGTTTGTATGGTTTTCTGACTACATTGGTACGAAATTCCCAGACAGGCACAAACAGTGGATAAATTGCTCAAGAATGTTTTGAGAAAGTGATCGAAAGTTGGTTCTTGTTAACAACTGACCCATGTTTGGGCTCAAGTCTGAGGCCCATTTTATATTTCAAAAACATTTACAGAACAAATTTTGACCAAAATCAGACTGCTTTGTTTCTTTCATTAATGGATTCCATGTCTAGTTAATTGTTAACCATGTTAAACAAAAAAGTTATGAAATTAGTTTTTGCATTTTCTTTAAAAATCTAATATTTGTGCCTCATGAGTACTTGAACTTTACAATTTCAGTCTGCATGACAACAAGTTGATCTACAAACAGAAGAATCTCACATAACCCCTGACTGCATGCTTCCTCCTGTGACAGTGAAACACTCGGCAGGTTTCTATGAACTGTCGAAACAAACAGTGGGTGGTTGTTTGCTCTTTAGCACGTGGCTTTCTAAGATTAGCAGTCAAGCCTCAGTGACACTGAGGCGGGCGTTTCTGCTCAGAACGCCATGCTCATTTCACTCAGAGACGCGACCTCTAGTAATTACTAGTAATGACCTCTTCATTACTCTTTGGACTTAAAGTCCAAAGAGTTAATATGTAGCTGATTTTTCAGTCAGCTGTGGGATTTTATTCAAGCTACAGCCCACAAGCAAACACTTACATCATCAAGTTAATTCAGTCAATATAGAAGGATGGACCACTGCTGCTGGTTTACATCAATACATTATTACAGTGTTGCAGCTCAGCCTAAACCACAGCTGACTGGCCATGAACCTGGGAAATCTAATTCATAGCGCACACACACAGAGGACATATAATAATAAATCAATGGCTTTGCTGAAAGCTTGTCAGGACTCTGCTGTAAAATGAAGACGTATTAATTTACTCTCCCTTGAAACAGATTCCTTAGAATCCATCAGTTTATTGAAAGCCCTTCTTCTCTGGCCAAGTCAGGAAGGCCATATTCTCTTTGAAAGGCTTAAGCAAATAGGGAGCAAAACAAATAACTAGTAAGCAAACAATCTATTGTTGCTTTGTGGAAGGGATTTCCTCTCCAAGGATGACAAAATATGTTGCAGAGATACAAGGTTTTTATAAGGAGTTGAATACCTTTCTGTATTCATATGGCAGAAACATTAAATTGTTGGGTCATCTAAAACTTTCAGACCGGTTCAGCATTAACTGGTTTAGAGATGTTCCTTCTCTAATGTTGTGAAGCCTTTTTGCTTTAGAGTCATAAGACCACTGAAGCTTTCGTTTCTACCTTTTGGATTTTCTTGGGGTCCTTTATGGGGCCTTCCCGGGGCGGGATCTTCCCAAACAGCTTCCAACCCGGATCCTTCTGCTCCGTGGGATGACCGTCCTTTACTTTTTTGGCAAACAAGTTCCTGAGAGAAGGCAGGGATCGAGAAAGTGAATTAGACTGGGCAAGAATTAGAAAAGTCAGACATACTTTACTAATATATGACACTTACTAATGATGCTTATCATTAGTATCATCACCACTAGACTTCTCTAGACAAACATGCGGAGTTAGCATTAGCTGAATAGAAGGTAATCAGCCACTTAGAATAATCAGTTTCTCCAATTTTACTGTTTATAGGTATATATTTGAGTAAAATTCTTCTATTCTATTCTATGTTTTTATTTATAGAATAAATTTATAAGTCACATTAAAGACTTCTATCATAATTTTAGTCTATAGCTACAATGTGTTATATTCCCTGATATTAGATATGAATAGAATGCTACATTCACCATGTGAATTAATGACAACATGTAAAAATGTTGTATTTGTTTGTAGAAAATGAGAAATGGTCAAAATAACAAAACATGCCCAGTGATTTTAGGCGTCAAATAATGCAAAGAAAACAAGTTCATATGCATTTAGAAACAACAGTACTAATGTTTTAGCTCAGGAAGAGTTCAGAAATCAATATTTGATGGAATAACCACAAGGTTTTCAGTGAGGTTCAGTGCAGCGGTCTCTTCACTAAAATATATTTGTCCCATTTGAAGTGATAGTTCACTTCAAAATAAAGTCGGAAAAAAGTAAGCAGATTTTTCAGGGAATAACTTAAAGTATGATTAGTTGTGGTATATATAAAACAGTTCATGTTGTAATATGATTTTTTTTTCACATAACCCAGATCTGTTTCCAGCCTGGGTTCACTGCACCATTTAGCTCACTAATCCCATCATTTGCAGGCAGACAAGCAGCAGCTGCTGCAGGAGCAGTTCAATTAAAAGCCTCAATAGATTCTAAATATGGTCAAATATAGACCTGATGTAATCTGACAGGAGAAATATTGGCTTGTAATGTTAGAGACTCCTAATAATGGTGGTTTATTTGCGCTGCAAATCTCATTTGGAGAGCTTATTCAGAGGGCAGCTGGTTCACATTAACCGGTGATAACCGATCAAACCAGGAAAACATAAGGAAGTGTTTGGTTTATGCCGCAAGCAGTTCAAGGTCTGATGTTTAAAAAGCTGATAAAAATGTTTATGACTGAGTATGATAAGAATGTTATGGTACAACAATAAAAGTAGTTTGAAGTTGCCAAACAAATAATACAACTCTATTCAGGACTACTCGAGTTTCTCATTGCTTAACTGCAAATTAGGGATGTACTCAAATGAACGTTTCAAATATGTACGATAGTAACGTTGCTAATACAGCCAATAACCCATTCTCTTTAACTCTTTCACAGCTTCTACACATTGGTGGTTATCAGACCAATATCAGTATGTTAAAAGAATGACGAACAACGGCCGGCAAGAACATTAGTGCAGGTACATTGTGCATCCCTAATGCAATTACATATCTCAGTCACTTGATGTCCAATAATAATAATAATAATAATAAAAAGATATGCCAAATAATTTTCAGCTAATGACTGGAAATCCTCAAGGAGCATCAGTACAGAATTGGATTTCCAGCACTTTCTTTTGTAGTCTCTTGTAACAAGAATTAAAATGGGATTAAACCTACAAATATTACACTGAAGATGTAATATATTACACTGATTATATACACAATGGTTATCCACCTGGAGAACCATTGAAGTGACATAATGAGAGATCACTGGAACATTATGTACATAATAAGCTAATATACAATTACCAGAAAGAAAATTGTACACCAACAAAATATTACATACAAGCTGGCCTTTACTTGTGTGCAGTATTGCAATAGCAAACAGCTACAGAGTTACGGTGTGAATCTACGATGGCTGTTCTGGCAATGCTAACTGTGCCTATTACTACTATAGGATGCTATAGCTGTGCTAAAATGAGAACGAATCATTTGGTCTTGAAATAATTGTAAAGCCTAGAACATAAAACAGTTCCTAGAAATCTGAATTGGCTGTAAATAGTAGTTATGAGTCAAAGAAGGTCTAATAGAGCTAAAGCGATGAGATAAATAAAAACAAAAACAAAGAGAAAACTACAAACTGTTATTCTTTGGAGCTGGCAGCAAATAGCAATATTAAATGAAAAGTAGAAGAGTGGATTTTTCTAAAAGCCAGCCACACAGACATCAACTACAGCTCACAAGTGAAAACAGTGGGGAGAGGTGACACTTTCGGTTTGACAACCTATAAACACAAGACCCCTTCTGCCTTGTGTTCTGACTCTTCAACCATTGCATCTTTAGCCAAAGTGTCAAGTTGTACTTCGCATTCAATCCCATCTATGTAGTAAAAGGTCAGGTATGACGCACCTACATGAATATGTGCTGTTGGATGCTGCCATTTCACCCCTCATTCCTCAAAGCAACACATTCAACACTGGACTGCTCTAAATTCCACAGTGCTCTAGCTAAACGGAAGCACGTGAAGCTAATAGCAGCAGCTCAAAGCATTTCCTCATTCTGTTGCCGAGTAAGGTTTGATGAGGGAGGAAGGACCCTAAAGATGTATCAACAGGTCCTATTTGTGGTTGGGTAATGGCAGAAAGTGACTTCTTTCAAAGAAATTTGTCTTTTATGACATTAAGTTGGTTCTCTTAAAAAAATAAAGACAGAACACAAATTCAGCATTGTGAGATGTTGAATTTGCCAAGTCAATATGTTCCACTGGCAGCAAAGAATCAAGAACACAAAAAGAACAGCGTTAAAGCAAGCCAAATACTTTATGAAACTATCAATCTGATTTAAATGCTGATAAGTATTATCGGTAAACTGAGCTATTCTTAGCCTCAGGGTGGAGAGGACAGATACTGTCAGTCAATGAACTTGAGTAACCTTTTGAATCAAGACATAACAACCCAACATGGGTCAAAGGGCAATGGCCACCTATAAACTAAGAGCCTTTACTTATAGGCTATAATGACATAACAGAGAGTGTGCTCTTCAGCAGAGCTTTAGTTTACTCCATCCAAACCTCCACAAAGCAAAAACAACAATTTGCATTCAGTCCGGGCCAAATGCGCCTCAACATGACAGTTGAATGGCTGTGGCTGTGCTCGAGCGCTCAAGTGGAACGGCTACAAAGACCGACAGAAAAGTGGTTGTATGTTGGATCTGTGCTCAGATTTGTCAAGTCTCAAGAACTTCAGAGGTCGACAGAGTTGGTGTACAGCCCTGACTTCAGGGAATAAGTTTGCTCAAATGCTTGAGCTGGCAGCGAGTTCAGTTGTTACGGAAATACCAAACAAGCCAGGACAAGAAGGCAAGAGAACATCAAGTTTTTCCCACGTCGGACAGCAGTGATGTGAACGCTCCAGGTCGTCTTCTCTAAAACACCTTATGCAGGAGAAACCAGCAGGCGACCTCATCCTTTTACCACCAATCAGAATCAGGAGTCAATAATCAGCAACTTTTGTGCATCACAAAGCTTGGTGCAAATGTGCAAGCATTCATTCACTTACCTGTCAATGTACAGAAGAAGGGATGGAGTTGCCATCCTGCTCACTCGCCTCAAATCAAAGCCGAGTCACAAATGTAATGGCTAAACGTTCTCAGAGAAGACTACTCAAGAGCTCTGCCTCAGGTCAACATTCAGATCTGCTGATCTCACAGTTTGAACAAACTCCTGCAGACTCAGACTGCTGAAGAAGAATGAGAGCAGAAGCCAACTCCTCCTGAGCGTCCCCGCCTCCTCTCGGAGATACCTCGTCTAAATGGGAGGAGGAAATGAGTAACTTCTCTATTGGAGGTAAGAATGATAACAGAACCGTAAAAAGAGGAGGGGACCGAAGGGAGTGGCGGCCATGTGACTCATTATACAGAAACAGATTTAATTGGTTTATGGAGTGTGTGTGCTTGAAAGACTGGACATTGCTTTGCTCACATTTTCTCAGGTTCAATGTGAGACTGAAACAAGCAATAAGTAGCAGAGGATCAACGTCCTTGGCTGTTCTGTATTTGTTAGAAATCCAGAAGTGCTTTATTCTGAAAGGACTGTGGCACAAAGACAGTATATGACACTGCAGAACAAATAAGAGTACCAATGAAAAAGTCAAAAACTTAACAGAACATGAACTGAAAACATTTCCTTGATTTAAGGTTTCAGCTCCTAGAGTGAATCCCCTTAGTGTAGTGAAAGCACCTGCTAAACCCATTTGAAGCAGTTTCAAAAGATCCAATTTAAGAAAAACACTGGAGCAGCTGGTGGAAAAGTTGTTTAATTTAGTAATAAATTAGTTGAAATTTATTACGTAAAAGGTAAAAAAAAAAGATAAAAGAAATTAATTAATTAAAAAAGGACATAGAAACCTTTGCATCAATGCCAGAAACCCTGCATAGCTGGATAGTGTTTACCTCTTCAGAAGTGAAATAGAGAAATGATGACTTGGTACAGATGATTCAACGGTTCTGCAGGTAAATTCAAGGAATTTCAGGGGTCCAGTAGAAAGTGTAATGTGGTAAAGCAGTGAGGGGAACTGAAAGACAAGTTTTGTTTGGTTTCTTTAACACTTAACAAGGATAAAATCCTGTTAAGCTCCAAGGCTACTATAAAGCACAGCTACGAACATATGAAGATTTATGCTTTCTAAGCATAAATCTTTCTAAGAGTCAGTCCAGCTGGTACAAACTTTAAACAACAAGAATTTGCAAATCACTACACTATTTAAAGAAGTAAGCATTGATTGAACATCACTGTGGAAATCACATTATGAATCCTACCCAAAGCACAAAGTCCAGGGCAAAGTTGCATAAACACAAAACCCAAGTATCCAGTTTGGTTCAATTTGTGGAAAAAATTACCTTTTTACAGATTTTATATTCAATATATACTAAAGACAATGATACTTAGGAAGTTAAAATACTTCCCAAGTAGCACTGACATTGCTGGTCAATGCTACTTGACAAGCAACGAGCAGGTGTTTTCAAAGCAGCCAATCCAGTAGCTGTATTCATTTTTCTTGGCACCGATTGGCTGTACCCTGAAGAGTGGTACAGCCAACTCTACGAGTTGTAGAGTTGGCTACAACTCTACAACTCAGCATATCCACTTAGCAGAAGCTAAGGGGATGTTAGCTTCTGCAGTAGCGCTACGACAATTTCCATTGCGTATTAATGCATTACTTAGTATTTGTGTATGTTAACTATTCACAGGATGTTCTGGTTCCTAACCCCATGAATACCAGTGAGCCGCTGTACTAAATTCTGCACTTGATTGAAGATTTCAAATGCCTCATTAGATATTCACAAAAATCTATACATAAAATCTAGACTCACTGAACTAAAATCTAGTGTTTTAAGAAGTGGTGTGTGTGTCCTGTGAATGTTTCTACTTTGAGAACTTTTTTCTCATCAAGGTTACAGTAACTCTTACACATGTTTCACCATGTGGGGAACAAAAGGCCAGGGTCACCGGGGTCACGGGCTGTGTAAACTCCAACATAAGGTAGTTATTAGGTGCATGTCTTGGTCAAGCCAAGTTTGTACAACAACCTTGAGCAATGTCTACTTCAACAAGCTCTCTCAAGCACAGAACATGCTATTGCTATTCACTAAGATGACAGCTATTTGCTTCCCCCACTTTTAGCCAGTATACCGATAGATATTTGTAGCTCTCTTTTTGAAGCCTAAGTTTCTAAGTAGGGGCTCAATCCAGTGTGAAGACAGTTGGCAACAACTTCAATGTCTCTCCTTAGCAAATATAGAACAGACTACTGTTTAAAAAAAGAAAGAAAAAATAAGGCCACTGTAGCTCAGAAGATAGAGCCAAACATCAATGCAAATTCAGTAGTAGTGATCATGATGATGTCATTAACAACAAAATAGGTTCATGTGTGAACATATGAGCAACAAGTTCTGTTAAAGTCTGTATCTATGCAAGTTGATGTGTTGTAAAAATATATCTGTACCTCTTTCAATATTTCTACATTGTGTCCTTTTACAACCACAATCATCAATATGTTTTGTAACAGATCAACAGAAAACACAGTAAAGTGGAAGGTATAATTTATATATGGTTTTCTACATGTTTTGAATCTGTCAAAGCATTTTTAGAACCAGGTTCACTGCAATAACAGCAGCAGGTGTTTAGTATCAAGTCTCTACCAGGTGTGTGGATGTAACATGGCAAATATGTGTGCATGTTGTGCAGTGGTGGCGCAGGGGTTAAGCACAACCCACATATGGAGGCCTCAGTCCTTGACATGGCTGTCGCAGGTTCAATTCCTGGCCTGGTGAGCTTTGCAGCATGTCTTCTCCTTCTCTCATTACCCACATTCCTGTCAATTAACTATCAAATAAAGCCCACTACAGCCACAAACATCTTTTAAAAAAAAATGTGTGCAAATGCCATGTGTGACTGCTAATAAGAGTCACAAGCATCGACATAGTGATATGTTTTGACAGACATTGTGAGGTGGATACAGTTAAGACTGTCACAATAAGCAATAAATTAAAGACAAATTAAAATGAGAGCAATAATCTCCATTTAGCCAACCGACTCTACAGAAATGCTAACCTTTGATATTGCTGAAAAGTCGGCATTTTGAGAAAAGCTGCGAGCAACCAGTTCAAACACTTTTGACTGTTTCGTCATAGAGACTTCATAATTCATTTTACATATTGTTGTTTTGTTTGTTCATTGTGCATATTTAAAATCTTTTCCAGTTCCAGTATTAAATCTTCTTTAGAAATTTCAGGGGGTTTTTCTATTTGACTGGGTAGACTTGCATTTATAAGTCTTTTTCTCAAAATGACAATAATAGCTTATCTCAAATATTTCTTGGACAATTTATTGTGCAGTAAAATTTGTAGTTGTGACAGGTGAGCGTTTACTTGCCTGTTGAACAAATTTGAAAAAGCTCCCAGTTTCTTGATCTTTCCGTCGTCCAGCTGCATGTCGCCTGCACCTGGACGCCCTCGCCCGGGACTCCGGAATTCTCCCGGCGGCGGCGACAGCGCCACGTCCGAGAAGTGGGCCGAGCCGCTGAGATCCGTTTCCAAGGTTACGATGGCGCTGGAGTCCGAAGTGACGGTGAAGTCCAGGATGTCCTCGTTGGAGACGGACAGCTCGGTACTCATGCTCGACACGCTGCACACCGAGATGTCGTCGCTGCGGTTCAGGGCTCCGCCCCCGATGCTCAGCCCCGATGCGGCCATCAGCCTGACGGTGGGGCTGAAGTGTCGGACGGAGTCGTAGCCGCTGCGGGGGAAGGTGGAGGACCGGTGCATGCCATTGCTGTCGACCGGGTTATCATCCAGAGGTAAAGTGGCGGGACAGTCTTCAGCGGCGTCTCCCAGGTGATGGTGGCCGTGGTCTGGAGGGTGGATCTCCAGAGTGGGGATCCCAGAGTCCTGAGAGGTCAAGCTGTGGCGGTCAGGGTCCAAGTCAGAGCAGTTTTTCTGGGGACTGCTGTAGTAGATGGGAGTCGAGGAGCAGGTCGGCTTGTAGCTGGGGAGGACCAGGTCGCTGGCTAAAGCACAGCTGGGTTTGTCGTATGAGCAGGAGGCGCTCGATTCACTCCCCAAAGATCCGTTCTTCAAAACGACTCCAGCAGACACCCCTAGACAGAGCACAGAGTATAGTTTTACACATCACTTCAACAGAGCTTGTAATGCATTAACTAAACATAAAACTTAAGAAGAAACCAGCTCTGGGTCCCCGTTTGAACTGCCTTTTTTCCAATTTGAAAAGAATTACCCGATATAGGGCTGGTAGATAATTCTAGGTGTCTTTAAAGATCAGCCATTTTTAATGATTCTTCACTTTCACCATTAAAAAGCAATGTTATTATGAGTCACCCAAGGTCTCTTATTTATCAACACAAAAAGTGCAAACACAGTAATAAAGAGCTGAATTCAATACTCAACCCATTTACCAGCATTGGTTCGCAAATCTCATGTGGGTGTAAAGATATAATTTATATACAAGACAAAAAAAAAACACTGAAGATAAACGTACTTTTCATACTGTTCTTCCACAGAGCACATTCACGTCACGATCCAGTGAATACACACAGTGTTTGGAATGAGTCATTGCTAAACTACTTAATGACTTATAAAGCTGGAGAAAAGCACTTTGCATTCTGATTTTAAAAGGGCTTTAAAATGTAGAAACAGCTTGACTGATTTCTTTTCAGTTCAAAACTAAGAATCACTGCTTTAGGCAGTGGAAGGGGTTGGGGGTCTTATCAAGAAGGATCAGAACAGGTGGAGAACAAAAACTGGGAGGGCCTCACCCCCTCCAAATAATTCTGAATCTCACTTGTGTAAGAATTTAGGAGCCATTAATGTGACACTTGCATCATTCTGCAACATAAATCAGTTTTATGAGACTTAATTCAGTTATCAGTTCCTTGTAAATAAAACCAGGAATCAACTTTAAACCGTCAGTAAAACCCTTCTCAGTGTAAAGTACACTGAAAAATATTGGATCGACAAAACACAAAGTCATTAAAAACCTCCTTAAAATTTACTAAGACACAGAATACAAAAGAAGGAAATTTAATGCCACAATAATCAGGTTGTAACTGGAGCCTGGAATGTAATGTGAACAGAGCCCCAGCTGGGCTACATCAGGGTTTTAACTGCAGCTTTGTTGAGTGTGTGAGTGAACAAAGTGAAACATTAACATGGAAAAAAACACCAGTAAGATGGTAGCCATTTGGCCTGTTTAGCCGTGTTCCCCAACCAGATTCCTGCCCAGCTCTAAAGCCCCGATCTGCTGGCTGCCATGTGAATCTTTCAGGCTTTTTTAACAAAACTATGCGACAGGTTGATCCTGCGCCACAGTGGCTGCAATCTACCAAAAACTGGTTTTTAGGGCTCAGTATCGGCTCCGTTTAGAACCAATGCAGTGAAGAATTTGGCAAACACAAAAGTGGAGAAGTGTTGTCGTGCTTTCAAAGTTTTAAGAACAGCCGGACTCGCAGAACGGCCTGTTTGAATAGATCCACAAACCATGCTCCATGACTCATCGGATCAATATTAACCAGCAATGGCATTTAATCTCTACACTGACAGCATGACAAAAGCTGGAATATGGGCTAAGTCATTTAGGTGTTGCCTCTGAAAGAGGAAACTATATTAAGCAATGCCTTCGGGTTCTGCACTTAAACAGGTTTTTTTTTTATTTAAAAAAAAAGCTATTTAACCCAAGACAATATTTTTTGCTACAATTGCTTGGTCATTATGTTGCTCTATTTAAAACCAGAATTGATAATTCTGGTGTAAATAAAATTATTTTGCACCTATTTTTTTTTTATTCCTGTTAATAACACAAGTTGATTTAATAGAATCCCAAGTTCAGGCAAATCAAACTTTTAGCTGTTCCTAGAATTGAAATTTAAGTTGATGTAATTTTTTATTCCAGATTTAGACATTTGACTTTAAAAAAAAAAACACACACACACACACACACAAAACAAGCATCAGCTGAATTCACTTTTGTCAAATATCATTTGTTGTTTTTAAATGGTTAAATTATTTTTATTCATCTGAAAATTAAATATCATAACTCATTCCATCGAGGTATCTTTATTGGCTGGCGATGCTGTGAGCGGGAAGAATCTCCAGCAGCTGTCAGTCTTGCAACTAATTTGAAGAGGCCTCTGACTGAAGACTGGTGTATCAGTCTCATTACATGCCAACAGTCCAATTTTCAGCCAGCAGAGACAACTTTCCACAGTAACATGTCCTGGAGGACACCACCGGTTTTTGGCAGACATTGGTACTCCACCTCTTGCTTTTGCTGCGCCTGTTTAAATTCCTACCTGGTTGCATGGCTAGGAAGCCACTGTTTTGGTGGGAATGTGACCTTTTGATGGAATAGACCATAGAGGGACTATTAGAAGTGATGTTCATTCTCATTACTGAGAAAAAAAAGTCCTGCATCCCAAACGGTGCGCTGGGTGTTCAGTGGGAATATGTAAAAGGAGCAAATTTATAGCAACAGTTAAATTTAGCCGTGCTGAACAGCTGGATCGTGACTATTTATAGATGTTAATCTGTTTGCACTGACTTTTGACCAATAAAGTTATGTTGTTTTCCTCTCAAGTATGCATAGATTATTATATACGTCATTTTACAGGTTGTCTACACTGAACTGAAAGGCGTTTTTTAAAAAGTTAAAGCTAAACAAAAAAGTTTATGTTGTCTTTCCAACTTGCGTGGTTCGTTTTAAACACATAAGCCGAATTAATGACATACTTCATTAACACACAAACAGAAACATTTTAGGTCTTGATAAGTTCGCTACTTACAGTAAATGTGAGAAATGTTTCAGTTTCGCCTCTTTTCTCATGCAGTTTGGCGAACATTAAAAAGGGACTGAGACTCGAGGGCGGCACATCTAATGGTAGGGCCAAAGGGAGTGTTGCTATTTAAACGTGACAAAGTGGAACAAACTGCCTTACCGGAGCGGCCGTCCATCTGGTCCTGTGGGCCGAGGCTCGGGTTTGCCATGCCGCAGCCGGTGGACGCTACAGGTGGATGCCAGGTAGCGTCCGCTCGGAGAGATCCATGGTGATGCTGGGGCTACTGCGGCTCCACCGTCGCTCCCATGGCTCCTCCACACAAACGGCTCTGGCGGGAGGTCATCCGCCGTCACATAAAGTCACTGCAGGTGGCGGGGGGGAGGTGAAACAAGCGGCCGGTAAACACAAACACCACGTCGCACCACCTCTCTTCCTCAGAGTGCACTTGCTGCTGACGCCAACTCACTTCTCTCAGCGCTTCCTCAACTGGGAACAAACGTGAACTACTTTTATAGTTTAATTTCTTTGCTAGCATCAAAACAGGAGATGAAAGCGGCTTCCGCTACTTTATAAAGTGTACAAATGGCACATTTTAACCTTTACGCAGGAACGTTTTTTTTTTTTTTTTTAACCATACCTGTTTCGTTGCTTCCGCCGCCATTTTAATACAAACTTGTACGTGGAGAGCGACGTAATCGAGTCAAGAACGTCCGCTGTCGATAGATTCACCTGTCTGAACCTGAAGGCATTAATAATCGACCTACGTCACCTGGACACCCGGTTAAAATGCTATTCATGCTATTTGAACTATTTTTTTTCCCACTACAACCATAAACCTCAAAGTATTTGTGGGGCGAGGGAGGCGGAAGCGAAATGTCGCGTGGGTTTTAGTTACACTTGTCCTTAGAAGTCGCCTGATAAGTAGACAAGAGTCCACCTGGATTTAAGCCTGGTATAAATACAGCTGTTTTGTCAAGGCTTTGGAGTGTTGCAGCAGTACATGAGAGAACAGAGAATAGGAACACTTCAGACAGGTCGTTGGTGAAGTTGTGAAGCAGTTTAAGGTTGTATTTTTAATGTTCAATAAAAACAATTAAAAGACATGGCTGTAAATCCGACATTGGTACCCTGAAGGTCAGGCCATGGCCATCCTACTGCCCCCCTCCAGGGAATCATGTTCAATTCATGAACAAAGGCATAGAGAATCATCTTCTGCAATCAAGTAGAACCAAATAAATAATGCATTTTATTCATTTTTGTTTTGATTTCTGCCACCCAAAATTTTTACTAACTTGGTCACACATCTTGATTTTTTTCTAGGGGTGATACTGGCACCTAAACTTATCAGAGGTTAGGAAACCAAAATGTAACTTTTTTTTACCCAACTTGCAAAACACTATTTTCACAACCTTCCAACTGTGAAACACAGCAGTGGCAGCATCATAAAGCGAAGAATATTTTTTTTCAATTGGGACAGAAGCTGGTCTGAGTTGATGGGAACGCAGAGAGCACAAAACTCCGGGATTAAAACTAGGATCCATCAGGGCAATGACCCTAAAATATGTGCCAATGGTTTTGAATAACATATATTCCTGGTTTAGAGTGGCCCTGTCAAAGTCCTCACTCAAATCCAATTGAGAACATGGCAGGACTTTACAACTCACTTCAAAAACCTTTATCCACTGTATGTGAGCTTAAACTATTTTTTGCAAAGAATAGGCAAAAATTTCAATCTCCAGAAAAGAATGGTAGCTCTTTTTGAACCTAAAGCAACTCTAAAAGAATATGGTCTTCCAAGGGATAGTCTTAAGTGACGTTGCTAAGTGCTCCAAGTTGATAGACCGAAAAAAGTTGTTTAACACTTCACAATGGAGGCTAAACTGACCACATTAGTTCACTTAAAAAAATCCAAAGCACAGCAGCATAAGTTTGCAAATGTAGTTCCACAGCTTGAAGCATCAACTCACTCTCTAGTGCCACCCAGAGCTCACATGGGGAAGTGTAGAACTGGTACTTGGAACAAAAAAGAGCCATTCCGACTGAGGTTTGCTTTATTCATTTATTAGATGTTAAGGAACTCCACAATGAAACAAAATAATTTACTCATGGTGTACATGAAATTAGAACACATCTATTAGGGTCATAAAGGAAGAGGGAGGGGTATGGAGAAGCATCTTTCTGGGTGGGAATGAAAAGACGAGGAAAATTCTGATTTTCAGCGTCGTATGGCGGTCTTCAGGCCGGCACTTCAGACCAAAGTGTCGGCCAAACTCGGTGGAACTTCGTCAAAAAGTCCATCTCCTTTCAAAACACGTCATACAATCACTGAATACATTTTCCTGCCAGACAGGGATTTATTTTCCTTTCCTTGTTTTAAAACAGCTTATTTAAAAAATGAAAGTTGAGGAGAAAGATGTGATGCAATCCATCCAATGTAAGTGCTTTTTGTGACTGTTTCTCACACACATTCACACACGCGCACACAAAACATTCACTCAGCAATTTAAACCTTTAATTAAGATGTGTTTCATCCAACTTAAAGCAATGGAGTGTGACGGTTGCATGCTTTATTTCTCAGAGACATTCCACTGTGTTCTCAGGCATCCCTCGCTCAAAAGTAGCCCCGCATGCAAAAAACTTAAAATAAAGAAAATAAATTAAAAAAACAAAACAAAGAAAATCAGCTGCATGACTTGCGTCCGTATACTTTAGAATGCTTTTACATGCGCCAACGTATTGCATAGAACTCAGGGCTCCTGAAATTCCCTCCTGCGCCGTTTATGCAATCAATGGCTTCGATTTTTTTATTTTATTTACTTTTTTCGTAATTAAAACTATAGCTCTACATTAATGACAGTCATTACAGCGGTATGCTTGAAAACAACTTTTGTCACCAATTCCTGCTTGACAAAACACAAACAAAACAAACAAACAAAAAAAAAACATTAATGCATCACTGCACTATCACAGGTCTGAGTGTAGATTATGCTTATATTAAAAAATTCCTGAGTATCTTTGACTGTTAAGGAAAGGGGACGAGACCCTGAAGTTAAGTTTGCTTCGTTTCACTACTCGAAGGGATTTTTTAAAGTTTTTTATTTTTTTTTAGTTGAAGTACCACAAGGCTAAACTATCACTGGGTTTAAACAACATTCACACTCAGGAAAGTGGAAGCAACACCATGACGATACAGAAGGAGGATTTTTAGTAGCCCGTGCTTCACTTCTGTGTGGTACTTGAGACAATTAGTTCACTTATGTTACTCTCAATCATCACGGAAAATAATTTTTGATGAAGAAAAAGAAAACCGCTTTCATTCAATTGAAATTTTTTTTTTTTTTTAAGCCTGGAAAACTTCAGAGGGTTTCTAGATAACAGCTCAAAGGGCAGAGCGGGAGGAGGTGTGGTTCCGAGTTATTGCGCAGAAGCATTTCTGCGGCCGTTCCCGTTTCTTGAAAGTTAAAACTTATTACACTCAGTCTGAACCAGTGTCTTCACAAGTTCTACACCACCACACACAAAACGGAGAAGACACGAATCAATATTTCAAGATAAAACCAAAATAAAGATAAAAAAAAACAAAAAAAAAAACACCCCACATAGGAAAAACAAAATAAATCTGTAATTTAGAGTACTTCCTCTTTGTTTTTTTGGTTAGATGGTTGCCCGGCCACTTGTTACAACCCGGTTTGCTTCCTTTGTATCTGCCGTGATGTCGTCCTTTCCTTTCTCCCGTGGGGGGCTTTGAACTCAAAAAGACGTGTTCAAACGTGAGATTTTTTTAAAAAAACATGTCTATTAGTCATTAAATTACAGGTCAAATAATTCTTAAAAAAAAAAAAAAGAAAAAAAAAGCTTATGTTAAAGTAAGAACTGTGTTCGGTCATAAATTCTCACTGAATACATTTGCAAAAATAATAATGAAAAAAAAAAACAAAAAAAAAAAACCCGAAGCATTTCTGGAGTCTGGCTACAAACTATGTCATAAATGTATCACAGCCAGATTTATTGAACTTCAAAAGATTTTGGAACATTTTAATAGCACCAATGTTTTGTACCATAGAATTCACAAAAATAATAATAAAATTAGAAAAATGTTTCAACTGCAACTCAGATGTTTAGAGAGATGGCTGCAGTCGGGCCACCTTATGTAGGATCTTTAGCTCAAAACCTTTTTTTTTTTCTTTTTTTTAATATGTAGATTATTTTTAAACCAATTTTGTGTACAGTATTGCAATTTTTAGGAGACCATTGGTATTGTTCCCCCGACAAAACATTAATTTATGGTTATTTTTATGTTTCAAAGATTTTTTTTTTAACCTCACAAACCACACTATATCTACAACTAGCTCTTTAAAAGACTATCACCATTCAAAACAAACAAACAAAAAAAAAACCTCAGACAACTTTTCACACACAGGGAAGTTGAGGATATTTAGAAGAAAGCTGAGCACATTCTCTACTTCGCATTCAGAAAGTTGCACAATCAAGATAAATTAAACTCTCAAATCCGACACAGAAGTCAAATAAAAGAAAAATCTTCACATCCTTGTATTTTCTTTCTGAATCTAACGTGGAGAAAGTAGAGAATGTGGCAGCAATTTTTTCACGCAACATCTGTTTCAACTAGAAAAAACAACAGGAGTGAGACTGCCTGGACGAACAAAAACATGCACAACCACTCAGACGGCACCGACCACCAGAAACCTTGGTTCGCTCTCAAAAAAAATGGTGGGAACGGAATAGGACGAGGATAGAACAAAAAAAAAAGAAAAATAGAAGCATCTCTACAAGCTTACTGTGAGATTTGAAAAAGGACTGGTGTGCAGAATAATCTTTGCATCACTCAAAGACAGAACGTTTTTTTTTTTTTTTACCTTTTTTTTTCCACTCTTTTTGTTGATCTGATTGTTGATTACATAAGGTTGTTGTTTTTACGTTAGTAAATGAAAAGCCAACAGGGTTATGTGTTGGGACGGGGAGGATTTGGAGAGGGAGTCTCAGAAAAATTAGCCTACGTTAGGTTTTCCTGAATCTTTTGCTGGTAGAGGTCCAGTCCCAAGACCAGAGGAAGTTCTCCTCTCAGTGACAGGTGTCCTCCGCAAAACTGGAGAAGTCAGATGTTGCTGCTCCCTGGGGAGGTGCAGTGGGGTCGGGGGGAGAGAAAGAAAAAGAGGCAGAATAGAAAAATGTTAAAACAAAATGACCGCAATCAAAAAGAGGCAGCAAATGAGGTTAAGATTTTCTTCTTCTTTTTTTTTTTTTTGATGGACTGAAAAGAGCATCTTGGAGCTGCACAGTGGCACTGTTGGTAGCACTGTTGCCTTGCAGCAAGAAGGTTCTGGGTTCGATTCCCGGCCCGGGGTCTTTCTGCACGGAGTTTGCATGTTCTCCCTGTGCATGTGTGGGTTCTCTCCGGGTTCTCCGGCTTCCTCCCAC